>PNEQ01064512.1:0-23466 GCA_003012365.1 Medauroidea extradentata | reverse complement strand
TTGAAATGGAAAATCGCCCGTATAATGAAAACCTATCCTGGTGAAGATGGAGTTGTCAGAGTTGTGACCCTTAAAACTCCAAATGGGGAGCTTGTTAGGCCAGTTTCTAAGATATATCTATTGCCAATTAATTGTTTGTATCTATATGTGGCAATGTTTGTATTTTTCTGACTGTTTCTTGTTTATAGGTGTTTGTGTTTAAAAAATGTACTTTTTTTGGTGGGCGGTATGTTCAATATGTCTATGTTTATTGTATAATTATAGTTAAACCTTTGCTACATATAAGTGGTAGCTGTTTTCTCTATGAATCATTGGATAAACATAAGAGGAAAAAGAAGTCAATAAAAGATGGTGGGCGGTCATATCTTGTTTATTTGAGTGAAATAGTAAATGTTCTCTTTTCAGGTTGTTATTACAGTAATGAGTAATTATTTATTGTGAGTGTGAACAGTTATTCTTTTTTTTTTATGAATGATGAGTAATATGTTTGAATAATTAAGATAATGCCCTTTGTGTTTAAACGTATTTTTAAGGAATGTTTAGCTGAAAATATTGTTCAACTGTAGTCCGGGCATATATCTTAGTGGTGATTGTAATCACGAGGTACACTGGCATTTTGTGCACCGGTGGCCATGGAAGCATAGCAGGACCGGGAGAGGCGGCCATTATTGTATGAGGAGTGAAGGAGAATGGATGTGACTCAGGGTTGCGGGCCTGGTATTGCGGCTACGTGGTCAGAACTTTGATTTTAGCTTGGAAATAGTTTTTCCAAGGAGAGGATCTTTATTTGGAACTGCAACTAATTTACTGTTTCACGTGAAATTTGTTTTGTTCGCGTGCATTGGCACAAATAACGGCCCACCGAGTAGGCGCATTGTTGATTGTGACAATGTATAATGTATTTTAATGGCGGTGCGGAATATACCAGTTATAGGATTACGTGGTTTGTTATTCTTTTCCTTTAATTTGACGCCCTTCTTCTTCGAACCACCCCAAAAGAGAGAGAGACTGTTCTTGTGCACCACAGCAACTTTTGGCACTACTATGTGACCTAATTTGTAAACCTTTATAAATTTATTTAAATTGTGAATACTTATTAAGGCCAGCTTGATTAATGAGTAAATTTAGACTATGTCAGTTCAGGCAGCAGTATGAAACTGTTTAACGTATTGTTATTTTAAATTTTTTACCGAGTGATGTTGTTTGGAAAGCGCCCTGTTGCCGGTGGATGAATATGTTATTTGAATAACTGGCTGGATAAACGTGGTCCTTGGTGCAGACTACTTGTTGGGAAGGCATGGTGTGAGGCGGAGGTAGCCGAGGGTGCAGGAGAATGATGGAGGGCGTGAACTTCCGCGGCGGGAAATCATGAGTGTTCACTAGCAAACTATCTAGTTGTTTTCTCTTTTGAGTATTTTCTCGATTTGTATTGTGGTGTACGACAGCATTGTTGTGGGACACTATATTTAGCTTTACCTTCAAACGAGTGCTGAATTCAACCATTTATTGGTAGACCAAGTTTCTGTGGGCTGCACCCTGGGACTGTTAATTATCCGGCCAGAGGATTATTATTTGTACTGTTGTAAATAATTGTATTGGCGGCAATTTCATGTGAAATCGTTTGTAACTCTGTGTAAAGCTAAAGATTAAAAAAACGGGAACTTTAGTTTGGAAGGTAATAACTGTGTTATTTTTGTGTCAAACTTCTCAGAGTATGTACTTAGCTATCCGAGGCAATAAATACACCCATTACATCTGCAGATAAATCTTGTGCGTGGAAAAGGCAAAACTGGAAAGCAATACATAATCTTACAAATAGTTTAAATAGACAAATGATTTTTTCCAAACCACGTGCCGTGCCAAAATGATTTTAAAAATTTACATTGCACCATTCTGAATTTATTACCTTTACCGACACGTGTCCTAACTGACAGTTGACAACGAAAACTTTCGCTATCCTCAGCCAACTCTGTTACCGTTGTACATTGTGGACACCTTACCTCTCATGACAAAACACAGTGATCTAAAAGAAATTCAAAAAGCAGTGGCCAATTATCCGCGATACCTCCAAATTCAAAAACCTTCAGAAAACACCCGCTACATACACTACTAGCTTGCCCTGATGCACTCGTACTTGCAACCTCCATTTGTAATCACTTTAAACACACAGTAAAATTCGCCGCAATACACACGAACGTATGCACACCTCCTGTCGCCGCGAAAACACGTCTAACCAAGCTGGTAGCCAACTTGCAACTGAAGTAACTTGGTAAATGACAATAGACTAACGAATTACTGTATGTCTACTTTTGATATATACCACTAGGAGTGCTAGTAGCACATCAACATACAAGATGGCAAACGTGTGCAACACGTCTCTCTGACTTAGAATTTACGCAAGGAACTACAAATTTCAAAGTAAGTAAACTTCAATTTTCTTTATGTACGATTACTTTTCATCACTGTAGAAACATTTTTATTAACAAACTTTATCTGAAAAACCAACAGTTTAGCCGGTACACGATAAGTAGGTAAACTTGATATTTACTCAAAACTGCTTATTAATGCACAAGATAGGTAAGCATCTATGTACCATGCACAGTGATGGGGATCTGCTGTAAAGTTTTATGTCCTAGAATGCTATCCTTGAAAGGAAATAGGTATACCTCTGTTTTCCCCCTTTATAAAAGTCAGGCACATTTATATCATAGCACACCACAGTCAGCCATGTATCTTCGCCCGAGGAAGCTGCTCTAAGCAGCGAAACGTCGCGATACGCGCTTCCGTGTGTCGTCCTATTTTTGTGTATATCTGTCAAGTACTAAAACGTGATTACTTGTGCTTCTGTCTTTTGTACATACTGTATTGTCATTGAATTATAGTGCAAAGCTTCCTGAACATCACTCTATATTTAGTAGAACAATCCATAAATCCATTGCACACATTAGGTACAACCTATGATACACTATGATTTATGTCCAAAAAAAAATATTTTGTATTGTCTTCCTTGTTTTAAATGTGTATTAGAAATTTAATTTTTATAAATATGCATGGATGTACCACAAATTAAAAAATAATTAAACTAGTGTACGTACTTGAAAAAGTACTGCCCTCTTAATTTGTGTGTTTGTCTGGTCTCTTAATTTATAGCTAGTAGTCAAGCAGCCTATTGTCACCATACAAAAGTTGTAGTGTTTTGTTTTTTGTACAGTTGTGTCAAGCTCGTGGCTTTGTCTGCGAGCTGTGCTCCTCAAAAGAGGTGATATTCCCTTGGCAGCTAGGCAAAGTTTCCAGGTGTATTGCATGTGGGGCATGTTTCCATGCTTCTTGCTCTGGGACGTCTCCTTGCCCACGCTGCATCCGCCTGGATGCTCGCAAGTGTAACTGACCTCTGGTAGTGCTTGCTGGTTCAAGATAAGAGCACAGTTCATTGCGCACATCACATTCTGAATGCCAGACATTTAAATGGCACATTAGGAAGGAAGAAGAGTTTATATGGAGAGGGATTGTAGACTGGTATGTTGTTATAGACACTTATTTTGCACAAATCAAAATACAGAATCAAGTTAGAAATCATTTTAATTGCTACCCTTGAAATGGCATCCAATAGATATATTTTTAGAAAATGATCACTTTTATGAAGAACCATTATTTGTGAGTTCTAGAGCATCCTACCATCCAGTTAATTTTTTTTTCAGTACTAGTACTATACAAATGTTCAAGTACTTGATGCTGTTAGCGAAATTATGTTTTTTTCTGCCATCACCTCATTATTACATAATATGTAATTTTTAAAATGATTGTATAATGTTGTATGTTTTGCCCTATGTGAAACCCTCTTAAGAAGTTCCCACTTAAGAAATTTTCCCCCTTAATAAGTTTGAATTATTTTTACAATATCTATGTATATTATAGTAATTTAACCCTTTTAAGAAGTTTTCCCAGCTGAGAAGTTTAAATTTTTTTAGTCCTTTCAGAAAAGTCTTAACAGGGTTTTACTGTAAATTGATGTTAGGTTCTCTCCCACCCCAAATCTTAAATCTGACATGTTTTTCAGTTATTCATAACATTTCTCTGTATCGTGAAGATGATGATAAGACTTCCAGTTACTTCACTTTGATCAAATTGTTCTGTCATCAGTGTTGTATTTTTGTGTCAGAAGTAGGGTAGCCAACTTTTTCAGATTTACCATGAAGGAATTTCCGGCAACTTGACACACACACATTTGACATTTCTAGTGAAATGTTCAAGGAAACCTATTATTTATCATTTTAAAAAAATCAATTTTAATGCCTTCTGAAAGGTGTAAAATATATTATCTTTACATCATTTTCACATCATTTCTGAACTTTTAACAAAAGTAATATTATTTCCGCGTGTAAAAGTAACATTTGGCCACTTTTATTTAGCTTCAAGTATTCCAGTATATTTTTATTACTCTCAATATTTACAAAATATTCCTGATATTTGAATTCAACATGATTTGACATTGCTTATTCGTTTTGATTTATAAGTACATACTCCAAAATATGGGAAATACGGCATCTCTTCTAATGTCCACATGAGAGATTTCTTTTATACCAGAATACAGGAAACGGGACAGTTGGCATCCTTAGTAAAAGGTACCTCTGTAATAGTCCTAGCTATACCTTCCTACTTTTACCTTATATTTAAAAATAATAAATATTTTTAAGTGCTCCACATAGTTGGAAAACACATTGTTGATATGTGATAGCTTATATGGTAATTACTAGGAGCATGCAGAATTTGTTTATGCCTTAAATCTTTACACAAATTGTTATGTTTTTAAACTAGTACACACAAATTCTAAATAAAATTGAAATAGTTTTTCAACATAGCAAATTATTCATCTAGGTAGACACATTACGTATTTAAATTTGCAACAATAAGTGGTTCAGTATTTTCGCAGTATCGTATAGAAGTCGTCAACTTCAGACCACGTATGTGTGTGTTCTTTTATGGTCAAATCACGTTTTTACACAAGATACGAGGTCCAGATACTTACAGGCCAGTATTTGTGGACAGTAAACACATACATATAATAGGATGCACACATTTTATTTGTGCTGAAATGCAGTTGCAACATTTCGTTAGCTAGGCCAGCTTTATTAGGCAGCAAGTGAAGGTGCACTGGTCTTTTGTTCAGCAAAGGTGTCTGGCTTTGGTGCTATGTTTCTGTACCAGTTCCCAGCATCTTAACACTATTGTTGGATTGTGGTAGGGTTCTCACCTTTGTGGTTGTGTAAAAGGACTCTAAATTTGCTTTTTGTGATGCTGCATGTGCTGTAACTGGCTTCTGACACTAATCAATATTATTACTCTGTGTGGTTTGTTTTGTGTCAGATCTATGGCCATTTGTTCTGTGTTTGTATCTGTGGTACTAAGACCTATATACTTTGCTTTACATTGGGTGCACTGTATCTGATAGATGAGATTTTCAATTGCACAAGTGTAGCTCCCTTGGATGGGGTGTGTTTGGTATGTAAGCCTGTTATTAAAAAGTGTGATTGGTTAGTGCATAGCACAAGAGCTACGGTGTGGCTTATTGCATAGGAGGGAGATGTGGTGACTTCACTGGATGTGGCATTGGGTGGCAGTTGGGGATGAACCAGATTGTTACAAATGTCGAAGGGCAATTTAAAGGCCAGTCTGGGTGGTTTACAAATCATGTTTTGGGTGAGTGGTGAAGAAGACAGAATTTTGCATCCACAGTTGAGAATGGTTTTGAACTTTTCAGTTTGTCCAGACCCTCATGATAAGGGACAACCAGAGGGATGTAGTGTTTCCAGACTTTTATGGATGTTGGCTGAGGTAGCATGCTGTACTGGTAACCTCTGTCATGGAATGCTTTTACTATGAGTTCCCACTGCCTGTTTAGGTCTGTTCGAGTAGAGCAGATGTGCTTGGCTCTTGTGACAAGACTATAGAAGAGATTTCTTGGCATGTAGTGGATGGCAGCTGTCGAAGTGAAGGTATTGGAGGTTATTGGGTGGTTTGGTGTGAACAGTTGCATCAATTTTACCATTATGGAGGGTTGGTTCACATCCAAAAAATTGTGTGTGACTTCCAGACAAATTTCAGTAGGTTCAGTGTTGTTTGGCTGGGGGAGAGAGGGTACTGGCAGTAGAACGGCTGGAGCTGATATGTTTACCATTAAGAATGATGCAAACTGTTCAATAGAGTGAGAAGATGGTAGTGGAGGGGGTCCCAGGTGGATGGGGGTGCGAACTTATGATCAAGTTTGGATCTACTGTACATGATTGTCCTGATCCGTGATGGTGGACAGGTTATCGAAGAAGTGCTTAAGGCAGAGATTGCTTATAAAGCTCAGGACATTTTTAACTGTTGTGAAATGGTCCATATTTTTGCATGGAGCAAATGATAGCACTTTTCCAAAAATGTTGCATTCATATGAAGTGAGGTTATAGTTGCACAGATTGAATATCTCTGACATGACTGTGGATCAGGCAGAGTCTGAGTAGAATGTGGTGGTGTGGGTAGTTGTCGCCTCTTATTCGGGGTATGGAATATATGTGGGTCTGTCAGGTAATTTGCCAACTGCGAGCATGAGACTGTGGGGGATACCTGACAGATGCTGGAACCACGATCTATCCTCTCTGTGACGAGAGATGGTCACCTTGTGGGTCAGGTTTGGTCGCGGCGTTCTGCGAGGGACATGAATTTCACTTTAAGGGGTTTAGACTTATACCACTCACCTAAAATAGGGTGTTGAGCAGGTGTCGCTTCCTGGCTGATACTTGTGCTGGCGGATGCCACTCCTCAAGCAGCCTTTGCACTGGGCCGGCTCGGGGTTTCTGCTGCGATTTTATAGGGCTGATTAGCAGTGGGGTGATGCTGCGTGTAGCGCGCAGGATTTTACCTAAGTCTGTAACGACGAAAGCTACTGGTTGCTTTCTTTACCGTTGTATTCCTTGCACAATTGGGATAGTGATGGTGCGGTACCGGGGAGAGGAACGGCGGGGAGGATGACCCGACTGAGGTCAGGCTCCTTGGTACAGAACTGCCGTCTCCTACTTTCGGCAGCTTGTTGCTTAGCCCTCTCTCGTTCTTTAGATAAAGCTGAGGTATTATTACTTGACATGGATGTGAGTTTGTGATTAGGAAAGAAAACAGTATATTCAAGTACGTTGTCTGTATTAGATCGCACTATTCACTGGTACAGACGATTTCACAAGGTTTGGAACTGGTAATAGTTATTTACAAAATGTTATTTACAGTTTACTTCACAGAAAGTTGCTCTGAAGGATTTCTTACGACATTAGCACAGGCGCACTATCTGTAACTCTTTCTTAACCTGCGGGCAGGAACTGGGCCTCTCCACGTGCATCTTACGGAACTAGTCTTAGTTACGATATATTTCCGTCCTTGGATTTAAGACTCTAGACCATGACTACTCTCTTTCGTGACGCGATTGTTATTAAATCAAAGATGGCGCGTCCTGACTGATTAAATATCCGTGGCACGATTCTTCTCATACTGATGCGACAATACTGACTGATTGAATATCTTTGGCACGATTCGTGTGCTCAGCGAATTAGATCGTGCACGGGCCAGAGGCACGGCTTTGCTCTCAGCAGCACGACACTCAAGGTAAGGTATTTTAAACGTAGAAGTTGTTGGTAGAGGTAAGGAACACTATCCGGTGATTTGAAGGAAAGGTATTACAGAGAGCACCTTGCGGACTCAACCCTCTGCAACGGATTGTCTTGTGTGGGCTGGGGCACCTTGCGGACTCAACCCCAGCGTGTATGGTAGGAAACAAGGTATCTGGTTTGCGGTAGATCTGGTGGCGCCTTGCGGACAACCACTAGCGTCGGAAGGAAGGTTAGGAGCGAGTGTCGGGAGACTCAGAGCTAGTCAGATTCCCTGACGACTGAAGAACTAAGTCAAAATCCCTCCCTTTTATACCCGCCAGAAGGGCTTAAAGTACCGTTAGGTGGGCGGCGCAAAATGGCCGACGAGAACTAGAGGCCGTCTGCTGCTACAGGTGTGCCACCCTCACACACTAAAATTACTCTCTCGGGTCTACTTAAAAACACTTACTAATACAAATCTCCCCGTTACTCCACGTTATGCCATGAAAAGACTAATTGAACATAAATAAATGCAAAACATTGTTCACAAAATGTTTGATAATGCATAATAAAATAGTTAAGAAAATATCAAATACATAGTTTCATGGTTGGTGGCGCCTGGCCGATGTTTGTTTACAAAATACGTTGGCGCTTTATACAATAGAAGTGAAAACACAAATCAAGGCATCAAGTGATTTGATTGGTAAAAAATCTCCTGACCTAACTGACTCAAAAGGATAATCAAAACGACGGCCAAGCGTAAAAGGTAAATATAGCGGGCTCGAATGCAATGCATCATAGTTTTATCATTCATGCTACACATGGTTTCTGGCCAATTAGAGGTGAGGGTGATAGTTGCTTGGTCTGGAGGTTTGTTGGTAGCAGACTACATTGCAGTGCCTCAATGCACAGTTTAATCAGTCTCATTCGTTTCTGTTCGTGAATTACTGCCGACTTTTGAATTTTGGCCCTGAGTTGGCTTGAGGTAAGAGGTGAGAGGTGAGAGTTAGTCGGAATCAACATTTTTAAATTGGATAGCAGGAAAGTGTTATGGGGGTTGGCCTGGTGAAGTAAAATTTTGGTCAAATAATATTAATGTTGTTTTACAAGTTCTGTGACCCAGCCCCAGAATGTTGCATTTTCTCACAAATTATGTGTTGACTAATAGAAAATAACACTTGTTTTCCAAAGAATAACCTCAGATTCTTTCTTAAAATACCCATAATGCATGTCCCTAGTAAATGCCATGTGTAACCATCAGTTTCTCATATCAGACAAAATATTGTTATGTGGCTCAAAGCCCTTAAACTAATTACGTGCCAGGATGTGTTCGTTGTGGTAGCCGTGGATACGGTGGTGATTGTCTTCTAGATGGGCAGGCCGTATGTTTGGGTGTCTCCATTTAAATAATAGGTAGGCATGGTTTCTTGCAACCACGTAAGCTAGCAAGCTGTAGGTCGTTCACAATAAAGTGAGCACTGCGTAAAGTTTTATTTCAGGTGTTTTGCAGCCATATTTGTTATTTATAATTTGAAATCTTCTGTGTAACTAAAAAACCAGTGTAAACGTTTCAACACTTTCAAAAGTTAACGTCTATTGGCCCAATAAAACATACAGTATTTTTAATTAATTACATATCGCAGTATCAAACTGACTTCCTCGGGCAGCAAGACATGGGTCTCGAGGATTTGTGACCTTGAGATTTCCAAAGCCACTGTTTTTTAGAAATGCTTTATTTACATAACAATCAAACAGTTGTAAAACTCTAAGAATGTATCCTATGTTAGCTAGCTTCATCCAGATTCAAATCTACATAAAAAAAAAGGTAGTGTGCAATGTCTTGCAGCCCGAGAAAGCCAGTTTGATACTGGCAAAACGTCACAACCGTGCTTCCACGAAAAAATGTGTGTTGTCCCATAATGTGTGTGTACCTATTTACAAGTATCAACTGTAAGTACTTGTACCTCTGTCTGTTATATTACTTTGTTAGCCTAGTGGCCTATTTTCTGCCTTTCTTATATAAATAAGTGTTAATTTTAGCTTTGTAAAAACAAGTGCCACCACGTTGATGTCGCTGTGATGTCATTGGACTTGTTACTTCATGTCTGTTTACACAAACTCTACACCCATTGTTTGTAGAATTGTGGCATATCCAGTTGTTTATGTGGTAAGAGCGGGTATGGTTGAAATTCTAAAGAGTTATAAATGTCTGTAGTAGCTCCTTTGTTCAGCAATACAGTAAAATTTACTCTAAATAAAATATTTTCTACGGTGCTGTGTGGCAATTTAAGGTGGACTGCATGGTTTCTACAAGATGAGACATAAAACAGTCTACTATTAGTGACAGAAATACATTTTATTAATGAAATGGTTATTTCAATTAATTGTGTACAGTATGACACAGTTAACATGAAATAAATAAGTTGTTTTAAGTTGAAAGTTGCTACCAAATCTCGTCAACTGTTCAATTCACTCTGTTTTTGGCTGGTCCACTGTGTGGCCGCCTGCCTGAGGAAACGACTTAGCCAATAGGTGAATTCAAGGCACCCGTGACTGGTAGATATGTACTTAATTCGAGAGATGGCGGGATCTAATGAAATTTGCCAATAGGCAGCACTGCAGGCTGCAGCTCTTAAGACTGCTCACAAGAATTGTAACCATTATTGAAAGGAAAAAATTATTTTTAATAGAAAAATTATTTTTATATTATATTCCCAACTCGCGCAACCATAATGCTCAATCCGCTGTCTGTAAGAGCTAGGTTTGCTTAAACGCATTCAAACTGTTAACTTGGTGGGCCCACTTTTTGGACACCAGTGAACTTCATTCAGTTGACTTTTTAAACCAAAATTTTTATTCTTGACCGGACCTGCAACAATAAAATTAATTCATAGTAAGTTATCGTCACTCCAGAATTTAAATTAAACTAACATAAACTCAAATCTATAGCTAAAACGTCGCAATGTGCTAGAGCTACCTCGTGGTCTTCACTCCTCTCAACTTGGTACCAGTGAAGTCTTTGTTATTAACTTTAATATCTGCAACTACAACCATGCATGCATTAACTACAAGTAAATTTCTCGAGGTACCTTTTAAGTAACCGGGTTAATTTAATTTGAACAGTTTTTTAAGTTGGTGTAAAATTTCAAAATATACTAATGCCTAGTGGGTGGCAGCAAATGAAAACGACAAACTACGTCATGTGCGTGTTGGCCAATAAGAATGCGTTTACTGCAGCATTAGAACATGTGGTTTTTTTTAAACTTTATAATATAAAAAATTGAAATGTGTACGCGGTTACTTTTGGTGTGAAAATAATTTCGGAAGATTTTGTAATTATTAAATTATTTTTATAGGTACCATCTCCATTTGATATTGCATTGAAAACATCACAATCAAGTAGATACCAATTGAATAAAATTACAGCAGGTTCAGGTACTCACAGGCTGGTACTTCTTGATTGTTACACACACATATAAAAGGACGAACACATTGTTAAACGTTTGCGCAAAGTTTTGCTGGCTAGGCCAGCTTCATCAGGCGGCGAGTTCAGGCACTTTGAGTAATAGTGGCAGTGATGTGTGGTTGGTTATCCTAGCGGCCATGGAGCGAACTAGGGCATGGCGGAAAAATTAAAAACGAAGAGATATGGGGTTGTAGTGGTATTCTGGTGCTATGGTTGCAATTTAGTAATGTATTGATGGGCTAGTTCCCAGTGCCTCAGTTCTGAGCTATTGTTTACTACTTGAGTCAAAGTTTTGTTTGTGTGATGCAGCATGTGCTGCAACTGGTTTGTCAAGTAAGTCCACTTTACCGGCTACTGCTTGTTTTGTGTCTGCTCTGTGACCATTCATTCTTTGTCAGAGTGTATGGTGAGGTCTAAGTAGAAAGAAAACACTTATCCTACCATAATATTTTAACAGCATGTTGAACGAGCTTCTGAATATTATTTGTCTTTCATCATTTAAAAATAGAAACTTGACCAATCACTGCAGTAAAATACATTTGTTACAGTACCTGTGTTAGTTTTTGTATTTTTTTGTAACTAAAACAAGACCTGTCTTTCAGCTTTAGTATTTGTAGTTTACAACAATGACATGGCAGTGCATTTCATAGTAACCATACAATTCTTCTCTCTCTTTTTTTTTTTCAGTCATCTGGAGGTTAAGAAATAGTTTGCCATAAATATTTGTATATGTAGCAGTCAGTCAGTATTCAGTTTTTCAATGTGTGTAATTTTGGAGATAAAATGTGCAAATATTAAAATTTTTTGGTTTTTGCACATTTATTTGCAGATTTGCTATGGTGACCAGAGTATTTAACACATGAAAGATACACGTCAAATGACTATTCTGTGAAATACAGGACATGTATAATCACCCTAAGGTGAATAAAATATTCAGAGAAATAATAGGTTAAATGATTCACGTAATTCCTTTGTCCACACAACAAAATTCAATGGGGGATTTTTTATGTTTTCACATGTATGTTGCCTGTATGGTAATATTGGAGTCACACTATGATTTCAAAGCATGACTTTCTGCAGGTTTACGTTTCATGGCGTGGCCCTCTTTGAGAGATAGTTTTGTCTAGACAGGCACACAAGACAAATACCCAGCTGACTGGACAGATTGCCATTCTGAAATATTTCGTACATGCACAGTTAGTAATAATATACTCATAAAACTTACTAACTTTCAGTTTTAAGTGTATGGAATCATTATGAAAATTGGCATTTGATTTTGTATTGTTATTAATTTTACATCTGTATTTATTTTTATTTCTAATTGACTACTTAAACTCTATTGTTGATGGTGATGGCATATTTTAACTTCCTTTATTTCAAGATAATACATATTATTATTAAACAAATTTATACATCTGTATGGAAATTTCTGTATGATTGGTAGTACATTTTTACTAAGTTTGTGGTTAGGCTAATGTATGCAAATCTTATGCGGCTTGTTTCTTGTTTCATTTTTTTTATTTTATGAATCCAATTATTTTTTGGAGCTGGTAGAACAATTAGAAACAATTATTTTCAGATTTTATACTAGAATTTTATTTTATTTTTTTATTTTTAATAACAAGAATGAAAAAGATTTGAAGGAGCGAATTCATATGGATATAGCAAGTCAGAATTTCAACTCAGTACTGCAATTCTTTGTTTTATTGCATCAAACCAGACGTTCAGCTAAGTACATATTGAATAAGTCATCCTTGTTGTGTAATTAGGTACTGTTTATGTTACCATGCTGGTACATGTTTACTATGGTTACATATTTGTATGGCTGCTAGATCAAATTTGTCCTAATTCTGTAAATGAAATTAAAATATTTGTAGGCTATTATAGATTGGAAATCTGAATCTGTGAAATTACATGTATGGTTTGTAATTTTGATACTTTATTTGTAAGTTGTATAATGTGATAACATGTTAACCTTGTTGTATAGTGATTTGTATTAAGCTCATCAGAAACGTCAGCTTCACTGTTCACATGTTCATTGTGTGTGTACATGCATCATTGTGAGCATGCATGTACAGATATGATGTCATGATCTGTAAATGTTATCCACCTACATGTTTCAATGTATTTTATATAAAGGTAGTTTATCGTAGCAATTAGTTTGAGCCATGCTGTTTGTATAAGACCTTCCATACACTGTTTACGTACTCATGTTTGTGGTCTTTTACATCTTCATGTACATGTTATTATTTGTTGTTGTTACTTGTGTGTTGTAAAAAAAAGGCAGTTCATGAGTTAACGTTTTTATCTTATCTTTTTTTTTTGTACTGAACTATGTATACTGTTTTTAATAATGCATGAAGTGAGAAAATCTCTTTTTGGATGTGTGTCATTAGACTACAGTATTTTGTTTGGACTATCGTAGTCAAGATTGATAAAACTGACCAAAATTCACAATATGTTTCTGTACGTAGGACTTATTGAGACGATACATATGTTCACACATAAGAATAGGCCTTTTAGTGATAATACCTGCTTTGACAGAGTTATTATAAAATGTTTTTATTTATTTATTCATTCCACTCAGCCAATTATAGTTCACGTAAACTATAGTTAATGATGAACAAAATTGAACCAAAACAATTTGATGTTTGACTATTGTGATAAAATTGATGTACCGTATTTACATATACTGGTATGTGGGTTTCCACTAGTAATCAGGTAATATTTGGTAATATGTACATATTCTCTGTTTTACAACAATGCACTTGTTGGTAAAATGTGATCTAAAACCTACGTCTGTAAGCTGTTATTCACAGTCTTGCTTATTTTGACATACAGTAATTAAGAAAAATATTCAAACTAGCAATATTTAAAACATGTTATGTTAACTAAAATACACTGTGTGTAACGTGTTGTTTATAATGTTTATTTACTTGGTAATAGTTTTATGATTAAAATATAACTAATTTATTGTAAGTTACCACATGAATTGAGTAATACGGTATCAGGACGTGCTTTGCCACAAACCCAGTAAATAAAAACTAACATGTAACATTTGTAAATAATATACAGTACAGTAAATACTCTTTATTTACAAAATAATTGGGACTGGACTTTTCACAATTTGAATTACGTACATTAGACCCCCGATTTTACGAACCCTGGATTTAACGAAGGTAGCGATTCTGCGAATACAATCTCAGGAACCCTAAAAAAATAACAAAATTCTATGACAAAAAAAATTTAAGGAATTACATTGGCAATGAATACGACATATATTATCTAATTCATGGCATTAAAATATGAATTGTAGAGTTATTACTTGGCAAGTCACAATATAAAAAATAAACAAAAATAGGGAAAAATCAGTTAAAAATGCAGCAGTGATAGTTTGAAAACTGTGCGGCGGCACCGCCGTCTGTGCCAAGCCAGCCGGCCTTTCCCCATCAACTACGACGTATTTGGATCTATATTGAGGTCGTACTATAGCCGCTAAGTTCCACATGTGCATATGCTCATTTAACAACAGTACAGCCTCCTTCTAGGCTGTTTCACTACCTCTTATATCTATCTCGCCTCGTGCCGAATATGTTTACGTTTTTCACGAACCCTATAAATAAAAGCATGAAATTATTTTTTTATTGGGTTAACACCATACGTACCTAAACAATTAATTTGGCTCATAATTTGCTTAAACAATGTATTATTGCACGTCGTAAAACGTGCATTTCACAAGCAAGCACAATAAGAGCGCTACCTATTTTCCACATGTAGAAACATTTGTCTCCACTATGAAAAATAAATAGACATTTGTGTATTACGTAATCCCGGAACTCCTAATTAATTTTTACTGCATATACCTACTGGCTGTGAAAGCGATTATTTTCAACCACTTGTAAATGTAATTCTCAACGATTTTAAGGAAGAACGTCACAAAATTGTGTTTTTGGGACATTGAACATCGGTAAATGCTACGGTGCCGCTATCTAACCGCTCTGCATGCTACTTATATCTACGTCGAGGATTTGTTTTGACGTTAAGTTATATAAAACTAAGCAATGAGTAAATACATCCGCTTTTTCCTTCTTTCTATGGTGAATAATTTACAAGGCCATTGTGCTAGTAACGAATGCCTACCTTGTTTTTCCATTACACGCTACGCAAATCAGGCTATTCGCTCGTGAGAAGGCACTCTGCAGCTAGGTTTTCTCATTTTTTTTAGGACAAGGGTCAGTCATATCTATTGATTAACGGTGTTCTTTTGATCATAAGACGTCTGCCTATTGATATAAATTTATATTTCAACTATCAGTTGCTTTATTTTTCCGTTAAATGCTACGGAAGTCGGGCTATTCGCACGAGAGAAGACACTCGGGATCTCGATTTTCTTAATTTTTTGGGGACAAGGGTCGGTCAAATCTACCGCTCAACAGTGTCACGTCTGGCTGCTGATATCAATTTATGTTTACATTATTACGTTAATTAATTTCCCGCAAAACGCTACGGAAGTCGGGGCCCGACTAAAGACACTTTGCAGAAGAATGCAATTTTAAAATTTTACGTTAAGGGTGGGGGGGGGGGGAGGCAAAATAAGCAAAAATCGATTTTACGAATGCGATGAGACGAACCACGAGTATTCGTAAAATTGGGGGTCTTGTGTACATACATGATTTTGAACAATTCAATCTAAATAATAATTGTGTCAGAACATCTTCTCTCTTTGAACTGTAAAATTCTGCATGTTTATAATAAAGACTTTAGCATTTTGTAATACATACTGTAGTGTGGGTTATTATTAATAGTTATGTTGTAAACCCAAATCTGGCAGTTAAACGTATGCAAGCTCAATTTTTTTTTTTTTTTTGCCAGCTAGGCTCAAGTTATTTTGGTGGCCATCGTGCATCCTAGACCGGCAATGTTGACTCATGTGTCAAAGAGAGAAAGAGAAGGTGGGTGAGAAAGATAGGCTCTTATAGCATGACATGATACAACTCTGTTATAAGGAAAAGGAAGGGGTGGAGAAGTTCTAAAAATAAACCAGCCAAGCCAGTCTCCTGGGTGTGCATGTCCTAGGAAGGTTTTACTGCAGTTTACTTCAATGTGACCCATGTTATCAGTCTTAAAAAAATGTACATGTAAGGTTTTTTTTTTATTGTATGTATTTCAAAACAAAATATTATACAGTGTTATGAAATTAAATCATTAATATGGATGTTGTCCATTTTTATGAAGTGAAAAATTTTGTTTTCTGTATTTAGTTTTTTTACATATAGATAAAATTTCTTCAATGCGGAATGATTTACATAATAATTTCTGTTAAGTTATTTACTATTTATTCTAAAAATTTGTCTCGGATATCTTGGGCTTTAGAAGCCAAATATTTTTGTGCATGTGTGCGTGCTAGACAGACTATTACACTGTTGCATTTTAATGATCTTCAATGCATTTCTTATACTATTGTTATGTGTGTTCTGTTATTAATTATTTTAGTATTTATTGCTGCCATATTGAAAGTATTTATAGTCTGTTTTTTAGAGCACTAAGACTAAGTAATAATACATATTTTCATTTTCATTTATGCATGTACATATACTATGTAATTATAATTTTTTTGTTAAAAAATAATTGTTCTTATTGTTTATATGTAGTTTGTTAATAAAGATAATTTGTAATAAACTGTTTATATTGATACCAGATATTTTTTATTTATATGGTTACTTTCCCTACTATGACATTTGAGTCCTGTATTCATACTGCATAACTATTGACATACAGCAATAAAACTAGGATTCTGTAGGCTCTGCAAGCAACACAGATGCCAAGTAAAATGATTGAGAAAAATCAATTTTTTTTTACTCGCTGTACTCTTGCATAACAGTGTACAGTAGAACTGTGATTTAATAAAATGCAGTGGGGTCTAGAAATGTTTACTTTTAATTAATGTTTTATTAAATCTGGCTTTTTATTTTTTAATCCCCCCCCCCTCAAAAAAAAAAGGAAGAGTTGCATGTTTTCTCAGAATTTAATGTAATTTAAAAAAAAATGTTTGTTAGCAAACAACAGCAGCGTACCATGGTTACCATAAATTGGTAAGTCATAGCTGTGAAATAAAAAAGTTCTATGAAAAAACTTTAAAAACTTACAGTGGAATGCACGTGGAGTGTGTGCCTGGAAAGTTACACCACGCACGCATCAACAGGCGCTTATGAAAATTCACTCTCTAGAGTATGTGCCAGAGAACTTTTTTCACTTTTGCAATGTATTGCTATGTAAATTTTTGGTGATTAGCTCTAGCATTTTTGTACATTATACAGTACATTAATAGTATGCAATTGTAATGCTAAATACGTACCTATATTGTACCAGTACAGAAGGATATTCTGCACAGTCATAACCTGGTCTGATAACATTGCCAGATCAGCGAATAGAATTATTGCTTCTGCAGATTTTACTGTATTTTTTTTTAAAGTAACCAAGATACTGTACTCTTCAGATTAATGTCCACTTGTTAAATATCTGAAGACCGAGTAGATCCAGTCACATGACCAATACTACAGAGTAGGTTATATCTACTATGTTTTCATAGCATCTTAGCATATACTGTATGGCTATTTATTAATGAGTTTTATACATATTTTCGGCATCATTCGTTTACGCTATGTATGTTAACTTTTTAATGACTAAAATTTTTAAATTATTGATTCATTGTTCTAGTCAATAAATTGAATTCAACAAATGTTTATTCATTAAATATTTACCTGTGTGAAAGGGCCTTTGTGTTTTAGAATACTTGTGAAGTTTTGGTAAAAATTTTAATCCATTTAGTATGTAAATGATTCAAAATAAATTTATCTGCAGGATAACTATAAGAAATAACACTGCATGATAAAGCATATCATCAATTTAAAAGAGCTATATTTTCCATTCAGCATTTGACAATACAGTACCTATTAATATTTCAACTAGAACAAAAACCAAATATTGGAAATTTGTGTGGCCATGTTGTTGAAAATTGGTTTTAAAATGTAATGCAATACCATTTTAGAGACAAATCACCACATGGGTTAATCAATATGGTAATTATTTTTGTTACATAATTAGTTTTCATTTTACAAAAATGGTGGTACTAAGGTACCTGCACCAAATATGGCTCAATTTTCAATATGGCCCACTAGTCACTATTGTGTGATAATGCTGAGATCAATATATACACTAAGTCTCCAGTATGAACATACACCATCCATAAATATATGTCTTACATTGTCCTGTGTGCTATATTTGTAATATAATTAATGACTTAGGCACACATGATTTTTTAACCTTAAGTGGCCCATATTCGATACAGGTACCTTACGTAGTAAAACAAAGTTTTATGAACGACTCAAAAAATGTATTTGCAATATGAGCTACTATTTGAGATTTAAAAAATAGTTTCTCTAAACATCTGTACAAATGGAATATTTAAGCCTTTATAAATTACGAGGTCTACATTTTGCAAATATTCCACTGCCATGGCAGAGATGCCTACGGCATATGAAAGTAATTTGCTAAATAATTCATCAAATTGTTTGATGGAGATCTAGTACTTATTGTAGTGTTCCGTTCAAATGATGTTTCAGCGTTGATAGTAGTGCTTGTCTTATTTGTGTCAAAAAGTTGTCTGGAAGTGTACAGAACCCCTTCTTGTTTACAGATATGGTGGTGAATACATGCTGTTTTAACAATATGGATCACTTTTTTGGCAACCCGACAATGAATTGGACTATTTTAAACCTTAAACTTGTCAGCAGTCATGCCAAATTCACATATAATAAATTTTCTTCACTGTTTAATGTGTAGGTAGTTAGAGATCTTCAACATTATCAAGAATTCTTTTTGAGTACAGTCTCATTACGTAGCTGGATAGTAGGAATGTCTCGTCTCCCACATTGTAATAAGGAAATGGACAGTCATTTTCTTCACCCGGTAGTCTTGAGGTGGTTGGAATATCAAGGCCAGCATTTTAAATCCAATACTTAATTGCTGAAGCACATAATATGCCACCATCTCTGTTCCTTTTGGTATAATACAATTCTATCATAGTGAAATGGTTATCGCATAACAACATGCCAATAAAACAATGTATGGTAATGATAGGATTTGTGATTATAATTACTTGGACCAAAATTTGGCAATTTTTCTGTGCTGGTGCTTACCATCCACATACCCTATACAAGGATTGCAAGATTCCATAATGTGTTGTATCACTCTGCAATTTGTTTCCGTTGTTGAACATTCGGTAACGGCATGCATATCTGACAACTTGTACGATTTTCCTGTAATTTGTACGGAAAGTTAACTATATTAGGTTCATGTGGAACTATAACTTACAGTTTTTGTGTTTAGTGAAATACATAAAGGGTGTTTTTTTTTTTTTTTTTTTCTTTCTTCTCCTTCCCAGTTCATGTATTCATTTACTGTTTATGTTTGTATTGGAAACAACATGGAAGCTGTGGCAGTACAACAACTTATGACTTGAATTGTTAGGATTGTGTATCTTTTTTTTAACCCAAGCTTTCACAATGAAAACAAAACTAAACAGTGTATTGCTGCTTAAGTTTATCTTAGCATTAAGCCTGTAAAGGAGGCGTAAATAGTAATTCATTCCAGAAAGAAAGTATTTATTGTGTAGTTCAGTGGTTCCCAACCGGTGGTCTGCGGGGGTGGTCCGCAAAAGCTTTGTTAGTGGTCTGCGAGATAAGATGACAGTCAAGTTATTTTTAATGATTTAAATTATTTATAATATGCTTCAGAGGAATTTCTTCACTTAAGCGGGCTCTTTACAGTTTAAATTAGTCTGCAATATGCTGAGAGCATTTATTCGGAAACACTGTTTACTGTGTTAAATGATATTCACTACTAGACTCTAGTGAATATCTGACGCAGTAACCTATTACATTAATTTTCCCCTGTCATTATATTCATATTATATTGCTGGTAACTGGAGAGTGTCACGCTACTAACGGCAGATAACATTTCCTGCAGGCCCAGAAACTAAAAATTATTAGCAGGTGAGGAATGACGATAGGCCCTTCGAAGGGGGAAATGTGTTTACGTACGCGAGTCTCAGGTCAGTTGCCAGCAATCATCTTTGCAGTGTGGCAGTCCATTCTTTTTTGTGTTGTGTATTTTTCTCGTGGCACAGAAGAGGAAATATGATAACGATTACATCAAATACAGATTCACCGCAATTGAAGTCAACAAAGAGATAAGACCTCGATGTGTAATTTGTGCCACAGTTCGTAGTAATGAAGCATTAAAATCTCAAAACTCGGAATGTCATTTAAAGACAGTCCATCGTAGCTTAAGCGATCATCCTAGGAAATTTGAAAACTTGAAGAAAATGAAACTAGGGAAAACCGGTACAAAATTTGATTAGTCTGAAAAAGTGCTTGCAGCTTCATTCAAAGTTTCTCACTTAATCGCTAAGGCTTCATACAATTGGGGAAACACTAGTAAAGCCATGCATAATAAAAGCTGCTGAAGTAGTTTTAGGCGAGGAGGCTACAAAAAAAGTTCACGAAATTCCATTGTCAAAAAACACTGTCAAGGCGTGGATCGATGAAATGTCAAATGACATAGAAGACCAGCTAATTTGCTGCATAAAATCCTCTCCATATTTCAGTCTGCAGTGTGACGAAAGCACTCATATTTCTCAGTGTTGTCAGTTGCTGGTTTTTGTTCATTTTTTATCCAAAGATAACATAATTAAGGATGAGTTGTTGTTATCCCGTGAGTTGGAGGCAACAGCGAAAGGAAAAGATGTCATAAAAATAATCAATGATTATTTTGAGAAGCATAATTCAGATTGGAAGAGACTTGCTGGATTTTGCACAGATGGAGCACCTGCTATGCTAGGATCACGTTCTGGATTAGCAACATTGGTAAAAGAGAATAACCCATCCACATTGACGATACACTGCATTATTCATCGCCAAGCTTGAGCATCTAAAACGCTGCTGGAAGATCTTGCTTACTATGAAACTGGCAATAAAAATAGTGAACTCTGTAAAAAGTTGTGCGCTGAATACGTGTGTTATTAATAAATTGTGCACAGGCTTGGGTGCAGAGCATGAGACTTTACTTTTTCATACGGAAGTTCATTGGTTTTCCAAGGAAAACATGTTGGGATGTCTGTATGAGTTACGAAAAGAGTTGAAAGTGATATTCTTTGAGAGGAAAACAGAAGATTTGTTATAACTTTTAAGTGACCTGAAATTTGAAATACAACTGGCCTATCTCACTGATACTTTTGGCCATTTGAACCATCTAAATTTGCAGCTTCAAGTTTCTGGGAGCAAAACATTGCAAGGTATTTCCAATATGTTTGTGTTTGAAGACAAACTCCGTGCATTTCTGTGTAAAATTGAACTGTGGACTGGCAAAGTCTAGGATAAAAACTTTTCAGCATTTTAGACTCTGAAAATGCTTGTTGACAACAATATCTATGGGACTGGTGGTACAGATGAGATACAACATCAAATGTGCCAATTGCAAATGCTCAAGGACGAATTTTCCCGTTATTTTCCAGAACATGGTAACATTGAAGGTGAAGTCATTAAAAAAAGTTGTTTCTTAATCCTTTCAGTGTCAAGTCCAAAGACCTTCCTGATGAGGTTATCGAACGTCAAAACGATAGTAGCTTCTGGGACATGTTTGAATCAGGCGTAAACATAGAAGAGTTGTGGTGCAAAAAGGCGATATCTGACCCAAACATTCGACTAGCTGCCTTACGGTATCTTAAAGTGTTTTTGACATAGTTTTTGTGTGAACAAGGATTCTCTAGATTACTTTTGATCAAACCAACACAAAGGAATCGTCTGGATGCGAACAGTTGGTGAAACAAAAGCAGTCGCAAAAATCACACTGAAACTCTTTACAAAATAAGCTGTTTAAATTAGATTTTTATCTAGTTATGAGAATGTGTTTTTCATGCTGATATTTAAGAAGGGTACGATTATGTTTCTACCTTTAAATTTCGTTTTAATAACAAGAGTTTCATATGTAAGACATTGATTCAATTTTATTTTATTTTTTGTAAAGTTTTCCAGACATATTATCTGTGAAAGAAGCTATGTGAAAATTATGTTCATGTTGTTATTTAAAAGGGTAATGATTATGTTTCTATCTTTAAATAACATTTTAATAACAAGAGTTTCATATGTAAGACAATGATTCAGTTTTACTTTATTTTTATGTAACTTTTTTCAGACATAATCTGTGAAAGAAGCTATTTGAAAATTGTTTGTTATTAGTGTAATGTAATCTAATGATGACAAAATAATGATGATAATAATAATTATTATATATATATAGTACTTACTAACAAATTCTACTAAGCTACCACAGAAATTAAGCTGAGAAATTTTAAGCAGCTGGGGGTGGTCTGCGTTCTACTCAATTTTGACCCGACTGTTCCGCGACCTCATAAAGGTTGGGAACCAATGGTTTAGTTGTTACACAGCAGTTTGGTGATGTGATGGTAATCTATGTGTTGTGTTTAACTTATGTAGGTCTGTAAACTCTGTATTGAACTACAGTGCTGCATTCTAGAAGGAACGTAAGAAATTGTGACGTGTTACAAGTTGGGGCTAGGTACGCTGAGGGATGGAGGTCTTTGATAAAAGAAAAGAAACTTTAAAACTATGTACACCAAAATTATGTCTGTATGTCCCTGATAATTTAAAAAGCCAAACAATACAAATAACTACTATTGTCGCCGTAGGGGGGTTTTGCAAAGAGGCGGTTGAGGTTTTGCATTTAAAAATTCGGTATTTACTTTTATGAGGGTGCCATCCCAACATGCCCGGCTGGGAACGGGTCGAAAGCACAAGTTATCTCAGGGCAGATGGTTCTTTGGCTGATTAATTATGTTACCCCCTGGCGGTGAATTAGAAACAGAAATTCTTATTAACTACGGGACTTCGAGGAGACGAACTGTTCACACAAATTCGAGGAAAAACCTTGGGTTTATTTACGTCGTACTCGTTACAGTTCACACGCACAACAGACACTTTAGTACTTGCCAGTCTTCCGGTTACAGGCCGTGAACACGTGCCCGTAGCGAAGGTGAAACTTTAAAAAACACAAACAAAAAAAAACTTTTAAGCAGAATTACGTTAGCCGCCTGAGCTGAGCAACTCGAGGCGGAGGCAAATCTTACACGGCGCGATCCGCGAGAGGCCCCAGAGGCCCGCGAGACCGCCCGGCGAAAACACACCAAAACTTGAAACTAGCCCACGTGGGTGCTAGTACATAACCACTCGGAGTCGGCCGGTACCGTAAATTTTACATTGAAAATCCTCCACGTGCGGGGCGCGGTGTGGAGGACAGATGACCGGG
>PNEQ01064511.1:0-16166 GCA_003012365.1 Medauroidea extradentata | reverse complement strand
AGAGCTAATTTTTTTTCGTTAGAGGTAAATGTACTCTTCAGTAATGTCTACAAAACTAACACTATTTTATACAAATATAAAATTATGAATTTTTTCCCACTTGAACGTCCTTAAGACATCCAATCACTGACTATGAAGAACTGTAGTTGTGCACATAAGGCACTGAAACAAACTGGGACAAAATTCTTTTCGCAAAAAATTCATGGCCCTAGGTATTAAGCAAGAAGGGGGACAAATGTGTCTGTCAAAAAGTGAACTGCGACAACAAAGTATGACTCACAGTGTTGTTGACAAGTAATACTGCAGGCATTCCTCTTCTGCTGTGCCTCAAGTATTAACAATTACCACACAATATTGTTGCAGGTGTGCCATGAGACTGGGCCATCGGGAAGTTTCCGAATGGGTGGATGACGGGGCCAGTATTTTACGAGTACCTGACCAACATATTTCACCCATGGTTAGTGAGGAGCCAAATAACCCTGCTGGTACTACTCTTCATCTATGGACATTCATCCCACCTCACCCTGCATACCAAAACCTTCTGCAAAGCCAATGGCATTGTGCTGGTGGCACTACTGCAAATTCAACGCATCACATCCAGCCTATGGATGTGGGTGTATTCAAGCCAGTGAAAGGAGCTTGGAAAACAGCAGTTCACGAATCCCGACTGCAGAGGGTGGCTGCCAAAGAAGATCCTGTGCTATGGAAAAAAGATTTTGCCAGCCTAACACAGTCCTTGAAAAAACCATTACACCAGACATCTTGCAGCACGTTTTCAAGAAATGTGGCCTATTCCCCTGGAATCCATCGGCAGTAGATGTTAAACAATTAATCACCACACCACAATGTACCTGTGTCACACCTACTTCATCCTGTACCGAAAGCACTGTCAGAATCAGAGGGTTTGGCATATCTGGAAGCATTAATTGAGCAACATAAAGTAAACATATTTCAGGCGGCAGGTGATGTGTGGTAAAGTGATGTGGAGAACACCAGTCTGTTTCTGCTGTGGAGAAAGACACAGACTGCATGCAATGCTGGTGCTAACTCCTCTGTTTTACTGGAAATACCACATGCTCCACAACTGCCAGAGACAAAACCAGGCAGTGCATTTCTACCAGCTCTTGTTGAAGATCCACCTGCCACAGTAACAATTACTGTTACTGCAGCCATACCAGCCACAGATATTGAAATGATCACTGCAGGTACTGGTATTGCACCTGCTACACCTATGCGCGAGCCATCGACCTTGGGCACCTAACCTGCACCTATACCATCACCTTTCAAGCGTGCATTGCTCTGGTCTCCCGAAATACAAAAAAGAAAGTTTCGAGAAAAAGAACCAGCAGTAGTGAGTTCGGAAGCATTGAATCAACAGAAGTCTAAAAAAGAATTGGAGAATAGGTTCAGCAGAGGTTGAAAGAGGAAAGAGAAGCAGAGGAATTAAGGAATAGAGCAGAGAAGGAAAAAAAGTGTTCACAGACTTCAAAGCAGAAGTCCAACTCTAGTGAGTCTTCTGATTCATCTCTGGAAGGTGATCCTAGTACGCTAGCGTCTTCTGATAAATACGACGAGGAAGAAGAGATGCAAACAGTACCCATGGAAGAAATGATGTCTGAGAATGTACAGCCTGCCACTTTAAAGGTTTGCGGAGAAAGGAAGGGGGGGGGGGGAGACAGTAGTTGATCAATTGTACCGGTACGTGTGTGTTGTTCAAGATATAGATGGTGAATAATACAAAGCCATCATGGACATGTGTGCACAGGACAAGGGGAAAGCTATGTTTCTGCCACACTAGGACATTTCACATGTGAACCGGGAAACATCGTTGGCATCCTCCCGATACCAACCATGTGGCGGTATGTTGCCAGGATGCAGTACTGTTTTGATAGTCCTGTGGATGTGTACGAGAACTGACAGAATTGCATTTTTGTATTTTTAATGTAAGGCGATTTTTATCTGTGTCTGTTATTAGAGATAGTTGTGTTTCTGAGGTTCTTTTTTGAGTGTGTTTATGTTAAGTTTCATGTCTATTGTATACGTGTTTAACGTTCATCAACAGCAGCATTGTGGCCGCTTGTGAAAATCCTTTAATGGTAACATGAGCACCTTGAGGTGCTACTACTTTGAACACACTTAATGAATGAATGAATGAATGAATGAATGTGAGATTTTGGTCAGCGCTTAACATTGAGGTATTTAACGCTGGAGAGAGGTGATATGAGGTGAGTATGGAGCAGTGCCGGAATGAAATGGCAGGGGAAACAGAAGATCCCCGAGCAAACCTACCAACCAACAGTATTGTCGATTCCCACATGCGAAAATCTGGGGACAGACCCTGTAGGAAATCGAACCCAGATCACCTTGGCTGGAGGCAAATGATCTAACCATTCGACCACCGCAGCCCCTTGAACACACTTAAGTTATACTTACTGTTAGGCGAAATTATTTTCCACGTCTATCTACTAAATTTACTAAGAGCACATGAACAATCTTTTGAATCACATTTAATGTAACATGTACATACTGTACAGTTTTTGAAGTAACTGTTTCAAAGTGCTCAATTTACCACGAAAGGACTACAGCTTATATACCATTGCTATTGTGAGTTCCTGTGTATAAGTATATTGTCTGAATTCTATCGCTGTCGTCACATGCATGCATCACTTAATTGTGCTAAGATGTTACGTACATCAATTTCCCATCATCATCATCATCATCTTAATGACCAAGTTAAGCTGCTGCGTACATACCACCTCTGTTTATTTAGTCATATAAAGTAATAAGTTTAGAAAATATTTTCTTCTTTGTCGTAATAGCAATGTTAACAGCCTTTAAAAACAGATGCACACCTCTTTTGTCAATTTTTAAATTTTTTTCCATTGTGCCATATTTTGCATCATAAATAAGAATTAATGTATCAGATGGAAAAAATGCACTGCAAAGAAAACACTGGCAACAACATAAAAAATATATACCCTACATAACTTCTATAAATACATCATTCGGTTTCCAAGATATCATCGTACATGACAACTTTGTCATAACACTGTCACATAGGTAATGCTTTTCCAGCCTTATCTCACAAAAAAAAAGCACGGGACAGAAAAAAATTAACAAAATTATAAAAAATATGTCCCGTACATAACTTATCTATTTGATACAGTTTTTAAAATAAAAGCTGATAGAATGTGTTCCGATATATGAGAAAGAGGGTGCATGAGGACTGGAACAAATATTATTTGGCCTTCCGATAGCCGGCAAAAATTCACATTTTGCGCGGAAATTTACAACTTCTAAGGAACAACTATGTTGTTTGGGAAGGTTTGGGGTACCTCCCCATGTTTTTATTAGAGTCTGCATTGTTTATCGTAAGTGCAATTGGGATACACTTTTCTTAATTACCCGACAGCTGGTGCAGCTACAGTACTATTTTTAAAATTATTTGTTGTCATTTGCTGCCGACTAGGTTTAATTTTCAGTAGTGAACTTGTAAATTTGATATTTGAAACATGAAAAAGAGCAGGTGGGGTTAATTTTACGATTCGATAAGACTACCTACCTTCGAATTGGTACTAAATGGCAAGATAATACCAGTTCACTCCTTTTTCCTTTCTGATACTAGAAATTTTAAAATATAGTAGGGCCTAGACCCTAGGGTGAATATTAAGAATAGCTACTTATTATATACAGGCCAAAGTACTGATTTCAAGGCATGGTTTATTAATGAAAAATGTAGCTGGAGCCTACACAAAGAAAACTGTAGTTTACTAAGATCAACATTTTCTATTTTCACTATGTTAGGTTAAGTTAGCTTAGTTTAGTTTTGGTGTACAGACCACCACGGCAAGGAGCGCAGACTACTGAGGTGGTCAAGGAAAGAATAGACAGGTTAAGGGATAGGCAGTGGGTTGTAGTAGCAGGTGATTTGAATATGCCAGGTGTTTAATGGAAGGAAGGAGTGGAGGGGATGAGCACTAAGATGCAGAAAATTGCTTCAGTATTAATTAATAGAGGATTAGTGCAGGTGGTGGATACTCCAACATGAAGGGAGAATGGCGAACGGTCAGTGCTGGATGTTGTATTGGTCAGGCCAGGGAATGCATTAGTGTGGTGGTCCTGGATGGAATTACTGATCATGACATCTCTGTTGTGGAAATAAAGCTGGGTAAGATCTGGGTAGAGCAATCCAAAGATAGGGTTGTTGGGTAGTATGGACGCAGCAACTGCAAAGGAGCGGAAAAGTTTCCAAGAGAAATTTTTGAACGATGGGCTGGAGAAACCACAGTAGATGACTTATGGATAGGATTTAAGACAATAATAATGTTGTGTGCATTGTACCTGGAGGCCGGTGGTCGATGGCTGTTTCGTAACACTTTGTGGACTGGCCCCTGAACCACAGGTCGGGCGGCTACGTGATGGAAGTCACACCGAAGCTGCGCCATAGATACCTGCCCCAACTGCATATTAACCCTACGAGGGCGGCCTACGTGACTCAAGTCATGCCCGAAACATTTTGTAATGTCTATTTTTAGACCCCTGTAATGTGGTAAATCCCCAACTGTTACGCAGAGTATAAGAGGGCCGAATCGACAGATTTGGAGAGAGTTCACTATTGGTTGTGCTAGAAGAAGGTGCTATGCTTGTGGAGAGAGACTGGTGAAGACATCTTGGTGACGTCAGAGTCTACTGTGAGGCAGCAGGCGGCTGCCCTCGGAGCAGTGTTGGGCGAAACAAGAGGGCTGCTGCGATGGGCTGCGTGACGGGAGTCGAACTGAAGACCTCAAGAGTGAAGACAGCGGTGCACTCGGGGTGCTGCGCAGCACACTGCGATTCATCACCACTGCGGACTATTAAGGTTGTACACTATCACTATTTGAGACTGTTGATTGGGTACTGAATTTTATTGCGATTTGCAGTGTTTAATTAATTGATGGTAGACTTTTTTGTGCTTTAATTGTCAAAGTTAATTAACATGTCTGTGACACAGGAGTAATTGTGTGCATAACTAATTGTGTTAAAGTGGAAGTTATAGTTGATTGCTGTTTTGTGTTTTTGTAAGCTTTGTGAGCTAGTAAATCAGTAACTTAATTCAACTCTTTTATTTCTAATTATAAGACCTATATACCAAAAGTACTCATGGGAATTGCCCACACATAAAGTTTTTGCTCAAATTTGTAACAATACATTACATGCTTGAGAAATTTGTCCCACAGAAATGTTATAGGGGGAGGGGAGATCCGCCACACCATGGAAATGAGATTATAAAGTTGATGAGGAAAGGCAGGCAGCTACATGCTAGGTGGAGACGAAATGGAATACAAGTGACCAGGGAATCCATGAAACAGTTAGGAAGGGAGTTGGAAAGTAAGATCAAGCAGGTGAGAAATTGGTATTTAGAGAATAAGATGGAGGAAGGAAAGGACAAGGCATGAAGAAAATTATTTGGGTATCTTAGAAAGGTGATAGGTGGAGGGGAGGAGATCCCAACTTTGAGAGGAGTGGACAGAGGGGCTGCTGCAGATGACAGGGAAAAGGCTGAACGATTGCAGGCCCAATACATGTCAGTGTATAAGGAAAAGGATAACTGGAGTAGATCATCTAAAGGAGTCAAGGGAGTTAATAACATGTTTTGTGTGAATGGTTGTGATATAGAAAGGGTAATTAAGAAATCGAGGAGCAATAAGGCAGTGAGGCCAGATGGTATAGGAAACGGTAAACTCCAGCTTCGAGGGAAGCAGTTGGTTAGATATCTAGAGGTATTTGGTAGGTCGCTGGAGTGCAGGTTACGCAAGGACGGAAGGAGGCTTTATTGGTCCCAGTGTAGAAGCAGGGTAAGGATAGAGGGTGCCAGGTAGTTACAGGCCAATGAGTCTCACATTGAATACAGGGAAGGTTATGGAGAGGTTGATTGTACAATATGTGGTAGGCCTGAACGTTATGAACAGCAAATGGATACAGGAATACCAACACGGATTTAGCAACGGATATTCATGTGAGACTCAGTTTGTTGGAGGATCTGGTTCAGGCAGTAGATGAGGAGAGGCAGGTGGATACATGCTTCATGGACTTTGAGAAGGCCTTTGACGATGTTCCTCATGGAATATTGATAAGAAAAGTGTAGAGACTGCTGGATGGGACGATAAGCGGGTGGTCGACTGGATTGAAGGCTTTCTTAGGGGACGAAGTCAGAGAGTGAAAGTGGGGGAGGCAATTTCGGAGGAAGGAGAAGTTACATCAGGAGTACCGCAGGGAAGTATGTTGGGGCCTTTGTTATTCACTATAATGGTAAACGACATGGAATACAGGATCACAGGTAAAATAAGACTGTCTTCAGATAACTGTGTACTGTATACAGAGGTGGGTAGTGGAGAACAGAATTTTAGATTAGTATATGTAAAACCAAGTTGGCGAGGATTACTAGGAAGAGTGTAGTGAGTAGAGAGCTATACAGATGGGATGGGCAGGAGATAGAGGAAACCACAGAAAATAAATATCTAGGAGATGTAATATAGGACGATCTAATGTGGACAAAGCAGGTTAAGAAAGGAAGAAGGGCTTCAGGATTTGGGAGAGTGTTGAAGGGGGTTAGTGGTGAGGTGAAGGGAAACGCATATTGTACTATGGTTTGTCCAGTATTGGAATAATGCTGCAGCGGAGCGGGATCCGTACGTGGAAGTGGAGATGCAGGAGCTGGAGAAGGTGCAGAGTGGCAGCGAGGCGAGTGACGAATAAATGTAAAAGGCAGGGTCAGGCTGGTGAGGAGGAACAGAACTTTAAGCCTAGCATGATGATGAAGTAATTGGGATGGAAACCATTGAGGGACAGGAGGAGAGTGGAAAGGCTGGTCAAGTTGTATAGGGTGATGAATGAGGAGGGGGGATGAGGCAGTTTGACCTGCAAATTAACTAAGGGAGGTTTTAAGGGTAGGCCCTAAAGGTAGCAACAGTGAGAAAATTCAGAGGGTGTGGATGAGAACGGAGAGGGGTTGACAGTCGATAATGGTGAGGACGGTGAAGGAGTGAATGCACTGCGGGAGGAGGAGTTGGTGAGTGTGAGGAGAGTTGGGAGGTTTATGAAGGGACTAGAGGATTGGAACTGTGGGGCCGGAGAGGAATATACTCGCCACTAGGCGTTAGCCCAATTGAGAGTATAAAACTTAATATTACTATTATTATTAGGTTATTTTACCCTAAGTTCTCCATTTTTCATTAGGGTAGGTTACCCAAACAAAAAAAAGGAAAACTTAAGAGGTAACTTAACTAACGAAATATAACCAGAAATAACAAAAAATGGAAAATTTCAAAGTTAGTAAACTAACTTATACCTTACTTCATGTAAGACTATTTCTAATGTCCTTAGAAACACTTTTCATTAATAAACTATGCTTTTAAATTAAACAGCTTGGCCAGTATAGCATGAGTTGAAGCATAAGCGTTTCATTTTAATATTTGATACCAATATATTGGTAGCGAATAGTAAAATAATTCATGCAATGCTTTTGGGATGCACCACACAGGTTTTGGAGGGAAAATTGCCAACACCAGAACTTCTAGCTACTCGCTGTTAGCGAGGGCCGCAGATCTACCGCCCATGTGGCGAAGTCCCCTCTGGATCCATACAGTTTGAAGAATCACCAACAAATAACACCCTCACATACTTAATAGACTGTAATACTGTTTTGTTAACTTACAAGTATTTCAGTGCACACATAACAAGTGTTAACAAATACTTGGTCAACAAATAACATGGCCCACAGGCTCTTTATGAATCGTACGTTTATGCTCGCTACCCCTTGCAGCCTACTATAATGCTGCCGACAGTTTTTTGTTAACTTACTTACCACAAAAACTAAAGCTACATATTAACAAGTAAATCTTAAAAAAAAAGTTCAAATGTGCATGTGAAGCAAGATATATATCCAAAACTGTAATGTAGTGTTTTTAGTTCTGTATATAGACTACAGCAAGACTACATGTAAGTACCACTCACTACTGTGCAGTCAATTAGGCCCTATGTAAGCATTGTGTGACATGAACATTGCCCCATTAGAGCATGATTGTTTACATACCTAACCCTCGACCAGCAATGGACAAAAAAAGGCAAAACATATTTGGAAAGTACTCAGTATTTTATAACATCCCTATAAGATGGCAATTACATCCGAAGAAACAACTAGATTTGTCACCTTGATAGTTGCCTTGAAGAGGCTAATTGATCCTCTGCAGCCAAAGCCTGTCTCTTGCTGCGACTTGTAATAGGAAAGAGTTCCATCTTTGAGAACTATAAACCGGCTCTGCCACCCGTGAATATAATTCGTCCACTTGCTAAGCACTCCTTGCATCTCCGGAACGTGATAACCGTTATCTGATTCATCTTCGTCGTCACTAAACAACGCCCCGTGTTCTTCAGTCATTTTACTCATGTATGAAAACTAAATAATGTGTCTCTAATTGGCATAATACTGCTAACATTCACATGCTATTGCTATCAAATACAGTCGTAAAACATTATTTCTAAACCCTTAACAATTAAAACACAACCGCACTTTGACAGAACGCCATCATGTTATATATATATTTATTCATACATGGCAGCCAAGACTTAAAAACAAAACTTTTTTTACCAATACCGACGTAATTTTCATTTTCGTTACTTGTTGCTGCAAAATAGAAATTAATAAAATTAAAGGTAAAATGTAATTCTTAATTTTATTCAATAACGTGTTATTTTCATGAAGTTCCTTTAGTGTTAACATTTAGAGTGGCCTTTGAATTTTTAAATGTACAGCAAGATACACTTCATGAACTGGCGCAAAACTACGCTCAGCCCAAAGACTTATATGGCGGACTTTCGTAGGGACTCACTAAACTTACTAATCAGTCAAGAAAATATATACGAAAATCCATAATAATCTTCCACTGCTGTCTCCAGGTATTAACATAAGTAATCTACCTATAGTCAGGCTACCGTCCTGTGTCTGGGTTTCCCCAAATCAGCTCTTATTTATCCTTCTCCGACACGATTCAACACTGTCCACCACCAAGGGGTGCAATACCAATTCTGACGGTCTGTCTTTGTGTGTGACCAAATTAATTAATTTATTTAAAATTTCAGTACATGAACAAGAATACATTATAGGAATAAAAAATAAAAAAAATTGTCTTCTTGAGAAAATGGTTTGCTCTAGGTGGAGACTAACACAATTATTACATTGCGGTAGAAGGCAGTAGTGAACATACAAGATGTATCAATGTACCAGATGTATCATCCATATGTTTAAGTGCAGTAACATACTAAATTAGATAACATTAACACAATAAAAAACACATACAGGAAGCCTATGCAGACACTTATGTATATAGTACCAAGGTACACACACACATTAGCTCACATATACATACATACATACACCTCAGAAGTTTTAGAACCTGCCTGCCCTGCTAAACCATCTATCCTACCTGCTGCCTTTAGCCCAAGTATTTTTAGTTGGTGCCTCCTCTTATCACCTCACCTCTTCCCCAGTATTCCATCCTACTCACCCTTCTTCTCTTGGTGAATCTCACTGTCTTCATATTTCCTGTGTTGATTATAATCACATTGCTTTCCGTCAATTTTTTCAATGCCTTCATATATATTAAGGCATTGATTATCTTCTTGTAGCTTCCCATACAAAATACAGTCATCTGCAAACAAACATCCTCAAGCCTCCCAATATTTCTTCGTTATTACGACGAACATTACTGGGTCAAGAACAATTCTATGTGGCACTTCAAATGCCACATTCTCCTCCTTCGAAAGCCCTCCATATACTATAACTTCCTGCCGTCTACCTGTGAGGAAGTCACCTACATTTCACTACCTAGCTTATTGTCAGTTACAAACTACTCTACCTTACCAAACAGCTTGTTGTGTGGCACCTTGTCAAACGCTCGTTTAAAATCGACGAAACAAGCATTTTGTATGCCTCTTTCCATCTACTTTTCCAACCAACTCTCCCAGTAAACCCGCCAGCTGCATCCCACACAAGTATAGTATCCTCTCCTGAACCCATGAGGCCTCTCTTCTAATGACTATTTTTCTCCATCTCATCCATAACAAACTCATTTACTAACCTTTCAAACACCTTCACCACACCACACAAGGGTTAATTAAGGAACACCAGCTTGTAGCTGGCTGAGTTGATAAAAAAATCTTGTGAGTACATTCTCATTTGAAATTTACACAATTTTCGTTATCCGACAGAGTCTGAAAATCATAATTTGTAACAGGAACAGCTATGACATGTAAGGTTTCTATGTGGAATTGGCACGAAACTCCACCTACACTCTTTACACCCTCTACTATACTCTGCCGAGGTAGTGCAAAAGCTGTAGCCCCTTGGTGCAAAAATTGTAGTTACACATGCCAGTAGAACTGTTTGGTTGTAGAAACTTCAGTACTACGATCGAAAGTCCCAAGTAAACCTTTAACTTTTTGGGTGGAGAAGTTTCAGAAGGTAACGGCCATGCGAAGAAAGCTCGTCTAGCCTATTTCCCATTGCCTTGCCCCCAGACTGTATCCACTCCTACACTATTTCAAAAACTCTTAAGTACTGACATGTAAACATTTTCACAGTTTCCAAATCCGTGACTGCTACATTTTCATCATGTCGTTTCAGTACTGGTCTCTCTTCCACTGCCCACCTTGAGTGTGAACATTTCATTCCAGTTTCCTACACTTCCTTTTGCCATTGTTGTATAGTATTAAAGTGCACATTCTTGCCTCCTTTACTTCTCTCCATAATTCCCTGCTCAGCTCTCTCAGTTGTTCTCTTACTTACTCCCTGCCTTCTATCGTTCCATGGGCAGTAACTATCTCCCCATTTCCTTCAGTCTCCTTACAACACTGTTGTAGTATAACGGCTCCTCCACACCCTTATTAACTCTCCTTTTGGGCACATATTTTCTCGTGCCTCCCTTATTAGTCCTTTCAGGCCTGTTCACAACTCATTAACACCACCCATCCCTTTCCAACTGTTATACTTCTAAACTAGGTAACCTACCACTCCTGCTTGATCTGCTTTGCCATTCTTTGTTACCTTCCGCAGCTATGCTACCCTTCATTTCCATGCTTATATCAACTATGAAGCAGTCATTGTCACTTCCTTCTACCTCCACAAAGTATGTACACACATCATATAGTCTTACCAGTACAACATCCAACAGCGCTCCCTCTCTTTGTAGTGTGTCCATGTTGAATCTGTCACCGCTAGCTCTAATGTCGAGTTTATAAGTCTGGTAGCTCTCCTCTATCCCAGAGAACCAAATTTATTATATCTTCCATATTCCCATTTTATCCCAAGTAGATTTTAATCACCCCTATCGCCACACACGAATTATAACTTAATCTAAAAATTATCTATACCAGTTTCTCCAGCTCCGAACCTGCATCTCTTATTGGTTAGTACACCGCAAATTAATGCATTTTCCTCCTCCTTCCTGTGATTTCCTGCTTTGGCAATTATTAATTACTTCCCACCCACTTGGTTTCTGCATCCAACCCTTTTGGATGAGTACTGACACACCTCCTGCCCTTTCCTACTGTTCCAGCCACACCTCTATGTACTGTACATGACCCTACATAATCCTCCATCACTCAGGGATATATGTCACCTATTCTTTGAGCGGGGAGGGGGAATTGCGAATTACTAAATAAATGTTTTCAATGTGATTTGGCATATGGGGTATATAGTCAAATTTTTTTTCATACAAAAGGCAAACCAATGTTTTATTTTGAAATTAAAATGCCCTGAAAGGAAGGAACAAGATAAATAATTCGCTCCCTTAGGTTTACTAGAAGGGGGGGCCTTGTTGGCACGACATTGCCGTCTCCGACCTCCCAATCTAGCCATGTCTCCACTGCCGCCTACACCACCTCCACTTCATGTACCTCTTTTGCCATCCATAATGCTTCCAGCTTCTGTAAAATGCTTATGCAATTTACAACCATAACACATATTCTATCTGTTCTATCGTCCATACAAGATCTAACCTGCCCTTCAAGCCTCATTTAACCTTCTTATCCCAGGTCTTTGGTTGTTTGTAGTGCCTCCCTTCTGTTAGCATACTTCTATCCAGGTATCTTGCCGACTCCCTCCCTTACAAGTGTCCTAGAGTTACCGTCCCCTGTTCTGTGAGGTGCACTTGGTCCATCCAACACTATCCCAAACTGCCCATTTTCCCATTTTCTGCTGTCAACAAACTTTAACTGCATATTCTGTCACATTTTTCTCCCTGCTACCACTGCCTTTGCCTCATATATGCTCTCCTGTCCAGTCATACACTGAACACTGTGCATACCTTCGGGAACTTCTCAGACCGGTTCTGTTAGTTACCTAAGATCGTTTTCTATCCCTGTTTCTATTATCCTGTACACTATAATTTTGCCACACTCATGTGACACTGCTACTCTGGCCTCATCATTTCCCTTCATGCATGTTACTCTTTCTCTCACATTCCTTATTTTAGCTCCTCCGTACGCTTCCTTGTGCACAGTTTCTCTTCTGACTCATCTCAGCTCAACCTATGCCTATAAAAATATCTCTGGGGTCGTTCTTTTTACTCACCTTCCCTGCCGATTTATTTCCTCTCTGCTGGCCCTTTCTTCATGTTCTTATCATATTACCTAATAAGCTCGTTTCCCTCTCTCTTTTCCATACTTCTCGTGACTCCCTTCCCTACCATTTCGGCATACTGATACCCACTTTCCCACCACACATTTTTCATTATTTACTATCTATAGCTGTTCTACCCTTTTCCCAATTGTTGATACACTTCCCTTCCTACATCCTTAGTTTCCCTGTACATTGAAACCCTATCTCTCCTTTGCTGCTTTCTCCAGTTCATTTACTGTTCGCTTTAACTTATCTGTCTCTACTTATGCCTTTGCTGTCGTTTCCTCACTATTTCCTCTAGCTCCTGTTTATATGCCAGAACTTCCCTGTGTCTATCTCCATGTATTTTACTCTACTTTCTAGTGCTACCTTCTGCCTTGTTATTCTAAACCATTGTTCTGTTTCTGCCTACCTTAACTCAGTATCTACTAGTGACTTCTCCTTAGCATGGCTGCAGTTAGTTCTTCTACCCTTGTACACTGTTATGTCTCTTTCCACCCTTCTGTCCTCTGTCTTTCTACCACAAGATCATTCTTAGCAGCAGCTAACTCTCCCTTTGTCGCTTTTAACTTCCTGTCAAACTTTTCCAACCACCTATTAACACTACATCTATCTCGCCCCTCCCACTTACATCATCAATCATCTTAATCACAAAGGTGACTGAGGAAGAGATAAATAGGAGGGACTAATTTACCGTTCAGTTCGCTCCCCTTTCTGTTCAACTCCTCCATTTTGTTTCTATTTAAGTCCCCTTTGATCATGTAAGTCCTTCTACTAACTTAGAACTCCCATACTCCATCGTTGTACATGATATCGCATTTATCTCCCAACTGTGTACTCATCTCCCTCTCGTCTTTTGCCAACGTCACTACCCCTCTCTCCCCTATTTTCACTCTTTGCACTATAACTCTGGCCCCAGTGACTGCAGCTCCTTCTACCGCAACCCTGCATATCTACATGATGCTACTTTTTCAGTTGTGTCAGCATACCCTATAATCAAAATCAGTTTTGCAAACCTATTCACACACATATTTTGCTCTTCCTCCTAGCTGTATCGCATTCCCACAACCTCCTAATCCAGCCGCTTACCAAACCAATAACCTAGAGGTACTTAACCTATTCCAAGACTATCTGTAATTTAATACTTTACAACCTTATATAGCTAAGATTACCTCATATATTACTGCATCCTCTGCAATTACACAACACTATTTACGTACCCAGCTAGCACGTGGATGACCTGAGGTCATCCATTTTAGGTCCAGAGAGGCTCACAGAGATAATCCATGAAATTACTGCCAATGAACCATCTATAGTCATCCTTGATGGAGCAAACAAGAGCAACAGAAAACATATTTACTTCTGTCCATTCGAGGATGAAACAGGGATGACCTATGGAACTCCAAAGTTGATGACTTATGAACGACATTGATCTGTAGCCTAAGGAGATCCTCATACGGTTCATGGAGGGTACCAAAGAGGACAAATGAAGAGAATGCCTATGGATTGTACATGCATGTCCTTGAGGGAAAAACGATAGCAATATATTATTTCTGTCCATGCGAGGATGAAACAGGGACGACCTCTGTAGCTCCAAAGGGGATGACTTATGGACGACATTAATCTGTTGCCCAAGGAGATCTTTTTAAGGTCCATGGATAACAAAAATGACAAAGTAAATAAATACCTACGGATTGCCTGACGACAGCCTACGGACATTCTTGAAGGATAAGTTGTGGAGAAAAAAAAAACCTCTTTCTGTGAGGAGTGTAATAGCGGCTTTTGCTGGCAACAGAAGTGATGATTTGTTTATTGAACAAGTGAAACAATACAACTAGTAAGAGCAGTGCGGACGAATCACGATATAAGGTGAGGAAAATCGGTGAGTCTAGATTGGAATTGATCTTTAGAATATAGTGATAACACAGTGACACTAAACTTGTTTGTGTAGTCAAAATGAGCAGCTACATGATGCAGGAACTAAGTACCTACTTAGTACAGTTTCATAATGAATGCATAATTACGATCATGTGTGGTAATATAAAAATATAAATTAATAAATCTGTTATACAGACACATTTAAATTGGTCTGGCATTTGTGCATTACGATTAGGGTTATGAATAACATTTATGGATTATGTGTCTCGTGCGCAGTAAAAAATAGTTCAACTCCGACCTGATTCAGAAGTATTTATCCAACATCGAAGGGTATGAATGCTAGGGTTTTATACTCATGTAACAACATTTTTAGAGCATGTTGTTGTAGCCTAGAAAATACACACTTGTTTTCGCACAGTAGTTAAACGTTTGCTTTTAACCACTAGGAAGTCCTCAGACAATCTGTGAGGGACTCCCACAGACATTCCACGAGGGACGTGGTTAGGCAGTTCGTGAGGGACGTCCTTAGGCAGTCAGTGAAAGATGCCCTCAGGCAATCTACGATGGATGTCCTTAGGCTGTCTGCAAGGGATGTCCATTGGCAACATTTTAGGGAGCTTAGCTTAAACATCCGCCTGGAGTGATGCCCATATGACATCCAAACAGGAGGCACCAGTCAACAATGAGGCACTGGAAAGGATTGAATATGGAGGGCCTATGGATATCCTCACTACTCATCCACAATGAATGACCTAAGGAGATCAATAGACAGTCTTGTGTTGGCTGGGTAACTACCATACCCTCCAAAACCAACCCTCCTCCACCGCACTACAGCCATGTGCCAACAAATCTTAATTTCTAAGCATTAATTCATTAAAGTGTCATATATTTAGCGTGAATTAGTACTAGAAACAGCTAATCGAATATCAGCTGCAATGTAATATTCTCACCGCACTACACCTTAATATAACTATAAAATAAAATGTACTGCTGGAACAACACAACCTTCCTTGCGAGCGGTCATTTGCCAACACAACCTTTGTCTTTACCTTTAGGCGTACTCAGTATGGTGAAATGCAACAAAGAGTGTAAGCGAGTGTACGAGGAGGGACGACTGTCCTGAACTGAGAGTTTAGTTAATTTTTCGTCACATTTATAAACTGGTATTTCGTCGTGTCCCGTAATCCACATAAAACGAACCTTAATCCCCTGCTGACCTAAATTGACAAATTAGTCTCTGACAGACCAAATGATGAATGAGTAGGTTGGACGACAATTTCACCTGAGGAAATCGGACCGGGCTAGGGGTTTCCGTATCTGAATTATCTTCATATAAGGCAAGGCCATAGGATCCTTTCATGCACAGTGTTTTGTATAGCGTGACAGGCGACGACAAAGGTCATCCATTTAGTAATTACATGGAAGGTAATGGATGCCTATACAGGGTGGCCAAGAATAAGTGTTACAAATTGATAGGGATGGTAGATGTGCATGTTTGGAACATATTTGATTAAGGAACCCATGTCCGGAAATGCATCCTTATACCTGCAATGGTGCACCAAAGTAACAGGGGTAGGCAGGCAACCTGGCGACAACAAGCCAGTGAAAACATCTGTTGTGTTGTGTTATGTAC
>PNEQ01064510.1:0-23461 GCA_003012365.1 Medauroidea extradentata | reverse complement strand
AAACCGTCCCCAAGTACGACCTACGACAGTTATATTTTATTTGTGTATTTAGTTTAGTTGCGTGTTGTCTACAGTCACTCCGAGTATATCCGACTGCCAGTTAGGTTCACGCTAAATGTAATATCCTATGACTAAACATATCCTCAACAGCGACGTCATCAGAGACACAACCATTGGCTTGGATAGATAGGAACAAAGACGACGTGCTCATTGAAAACAATGTTTCTAAGCCCTCCAACATAGCTAAGAAATTCCTTTACAGATTGTCGGACGTCAAAATGTGTAAACCTGATGTTTTTGAAATTAGTAGCTATAGAAGCGTGCACTGAACTATGCTACCAATACTATTGTATGATCACCGCTTAAAGTCGCGGGAAAAGTTGATTGTTTGCTAGGCTCCAACATGCTATGAATAACACTGAAGATTTTGCACCTGTATTGTCTATAGTTTATATAAAGCACTGCGTCCCTCTTCAATTGACCCAATTAGAACTGTACAGTTTTAACACTGAACGTGTGTGATTTGCCAGAAAACTGTTCACACGTGTCACGATTGAGATACTACAATTTATTGGAGGTTATGTTAAATATTTTCGCGATTTTCCAGTGTCTCTAGTGAGCGTTAGAGATGATTGTTTATCGCGGGAAAACTTGACTCTTTGCCGGGTTTCAAAGTACGTTCGGCTTATGAAAAGATTACTTACTTTCGCTTGTAAGTGAAGCTGTTGCCCTATTTGACTGAGCCATTAATAATCCCGCTATTGTAATATGTGATGCCTGTCATTGGTCTACAGACAACTACGTTGCGTCAGACATATGTAACCCAGTCGAACATGTTACAGGAAACTACAGCGGTTTCAAGGGTGTGTTGATATAAATCATGTTCGCGATAAACCATCATCTCTAATGATTGTATATCGAAAAAAATGTTTTGCGCCAACATAGCTTTGAAAACGCTGTAGTTAATTGCAACACATATGACTGGGTGATGTACGCCTTACACAACGTAGCTGTCTGGCGACCAATCACAGGCAGCAAATACTACAACGGTGGGATTCTTATTGGGACTGTCAAATAGGGTAACAGCTTTACGTACAAGCGAAAGCCAGTAATCTTCTCGTAAGCTGAACGTGCGTTGAAACCCAGCAAAAAGTCAAGTTTTCCCGCGATAAACAATCATATCTACTCACAGTAAAAATAGATCGGTGTAATCTTTCACGTTAGTTCAGAGCTTGGTTCATTGTGAAGATGCAGCATTTGATGCGCGCTTCAAGGTCGCCGTTATAGCTCTGTTACTTCTGAGCCTCTAACGCGCATGGACAGGCGACGTTCTTAAATATTCGTTTCCCCTATCCAAGTTGGGGCCTGGTACAGACGACACAATAAAGCAGCTGGGAACTCGTTGATGTGCATCACAGAGGAAAGCGTTTAATAACATACACGGAGGATACAAGAGCTGGAGCAGTAGACACACTCGGCAGAGACGCGAGAAGATAGAGCTGAGAAAGTCGGAGGAACTGTTAAGACGGAGACAAGACAGATGAAGAAGTGCAGTTTGCATAATGAGGAGCAGAAAGAAGGCGAGGAACACGACGTGGCAATTGCAGAGAGAGCAGTATGTTCGCGGATCATTCACTGGGGAAATCTCCCAACACTGCCTCAGACAATTACTTCGTCCTTGATCGCTCTTTGAAGCTGCCCCAGCAATGAATACATCGTTGTGTTAAGGGGATGATACATTTAATTCATCGATTTTCTGCAATAACTAGAAACAGGGAAAATTCGCGGGTTCACTGACTTGCAGGCTAGCATCCAAGAACATATGGGTATTCAAGAAGACAACAGCTGTCCATTAGCTGCTGGCTGATACAGTGGTATGGGACACGTTAAGAGTACATGGTACATAATTCAGCGCTAAATCATCAGTTCAGAATTGTAGGATATTCGAAGTCAGTTTGTAAAATCCAAAGTGAGCAATCCTAGACAATAGTTTTTGCCAACTTTCTGAGCAAAAATTTTTATCGATTAGCGTATATCTGACGCCGAAATCTCGTACATTTAATTTCGGCGCAAGAGATCACACTTAACAAATGCATCAATCTGGGTAAATGTTTGCTCGTATAGTTGGCAAATATAATTGTCAAGGATTGTTGTTCTTTAGTTTTTCTATATCGATTTTAAAAATGTGAAGATAGGCCTATCAATTAAATAATTCCGCGCTTATTTATCTCTCACGCCATCTTAAGGGATGTTTTTAATATTGGCTCAGAGATTTCCAGGAGGTGTCAAATATGTCAAGGGCCAATTGCGAAAGTGACACAAGTTGCTGGGATTCTAGCGTGTGCGTAAAAAAAAGTGAATATTTCAGGTTCCTAGCAATAACTTTGGTTTTAAAATACTTTTGTGAATGTGGCAATGTTGAAGCATTGAATTATCGTGAACACTGGGAGAATGGCCTCAACAGCCCATATTACACGTCGTACTGAAATTTCTTCCTGGTTCAAGATTAACGTAACACTTTCTTTTTTAAATTTGAAAATATGAATTTGGCTAGTTACCAAAAGCAACAATTACGATAACTTAAAAATTTTTTATGGGTTTCTTTGTGTCTCAAAACAAAGTGTACGGAATCACGTAGTATTGCTCAAATAGAATAAATTTACAGTCAACACAAAATTAAATGCAATTCTAAATTTCCAGAATTTTCATTTCCTTTTTAAATAATTTAAATATTCGTTACGTGCTTCTTTAAACGCCGTGCGTACTGTTTACCTCTAGTTTATAAATGTAGCTATTTCCGTTAACCAGGAGTTGATCGAGATGTTGATAGTATTAACTCTGATTCCATTTTGGAGGAGTAAACACTTTCCTTGGATCATTTTTTTCAAATGCCGTACGTAGAACTGTTGCTTTCGTAAATACTTTACGACGTTCTCATAAAATAATAGACACACGTAGAATGGAACAGTAACTTTTGGGGACATGTGTAATTGAAATAATATCCCACAGCCATAAAAAATTCCGTCCTTGCATGAGTGTTGTTAAAGACGTACGGTTGGCACACTTCACGCTTCAAACAATATTGCTACGTAAAAGGTTAACTGGGTTCCTGATAACAGAATATAAATCAACATGTTAAAATGAACGTATTAGATGGAGTGTGTAATTGCCCAAAACATCAGCGTGTTTGCTCCCGAGAAGGATACCTGTGTGGATCCGATGAAGAGATCCAGTTGAATATATAGAGATCCTGCTGTCCGGTAGACGGTATTTGTGCAAATCTCTTGTCCGGTTTTAGAGTAATGTCTACTCTATCGAGTAGATCGAGTAAGGTTTTCGTAAGCTCCTCTTTACTTCTATTGATTACCTGGCACGTTATTGCTGCCAGAGGCAAAGGCTAAGCATCAAACTGTTGTGTTCTCAGAGATTTGCGACTCATCGGTGTCACCCTTTTTTCAGTGCTGCCGTACTGTTATGAGACTTGTTACTGAATTTACCAATTACAAATTTTAGAACACTGTCGAACATTTGTTTGGAGTATCTGTTCTGTGCTCTCTAGGTTTCTCGTTTGTTACGCATTATAGAGATTTATTTACTTGAATTTGTGCTACTGTTCGAATATAAACAAATACATTCTAAAAAAAAGTAACTTTAACACTTTCTTGATCCGGGTTCGATTACCGGCAGGGCAGGTCTACGATTTTTTTTTCACATGGGTTACCTAGCCTTTGCTTGGTGGGCTTTCTCGGGGTTCTCCCGTTTCCCTCGTCCTTCGCATTACCCCACTTCCCCATTGCAGTGCCTCATTTCATACTATCTCTCGGGGCAAACAGATATGCCTACGGGCGTCGAGTCACAGATCTGCACACGGAGTGTGATACCATTCCCTTGGTTAACCTCCTCAAACGATAACCTACTTAGGCTATAATTCACCATTTCTGCTGCTTTCACGTTAGTTATTGTGTTATTCCTAAAATAGAACAGAAATTGATGATCTGTTACACAGTTTTGTTAAAAATTGTTTTACCATGTGGTCAGATTTTTTTCTAGACAAAAATAATATGTAGATTTGGTTGATTAGTTCATTGATGAGAATTTCCTTAATTGTATAATTACGAGAAACCTTTGCGTATTTTGTCTTGAAAAGTAATAGTTAACGTAGTATACACAGTTTTTAACAAAACTGTGCAACATTTTCCCGATATCTGCTCTCGTTTAGGATTTTTAAAAATTTATTATCATAAAAGCAGTAGAAATTATGGATCTTGACCTTAAGCATTGACATAATATGGCAATGTTTATGGGTAAGACCTCAGTAGTAGAGAATAGTATGTTTTGGCACACAGGCTTGAGGCTGAGGAGCAGTGGAGCTGTCACCGCCATGTTGGATCAACCTGCCAATATTTTGTTTTTGGTATAGCAGCCATTTTGTTTTGCATGGCGGCTATTTTGTCATGTTATTTGTCATATACCATGCCATATGTCATATAATGTCACATCATATGTCATGTACAGGGACTGGAAAATTTTGTGAATTCAATTACCATTGTACTATACGTACTCAAGCCCCGAATATTCGTCAACTAGCTGCTTCTCAGTGGAACAGTAGACAATGAACGAATAGACGGGCCTTGAGTGTGCATAGTATAATGGATTCTAGCCTACAGGTCATTGAATTCGCAAAATGTTCCAGTTTCTAGTTTTGTAATATGTCATTTCGTGCCATGGGTCATATGTTATGTCATATGTTATGACATCAATTACATCATACATTATGCCATATGTCATATGTTATGCAGTTTGTTAAGTCATACGTTGTGTCATTTATGCCATATGTTATGTATCCCGTCGTCAATTTTGTCACGTGGTGTCCTACATCTTGTTTTCAGCACCAGTAATGACATCATAAATATCAGCTATACAGTATTTGTTAAAAATTCACTGACCTTTGAGCTGGATTAGTTGATTTGATTAAATACAATACCAAAAATTAAGATTTAATGATTTATCATAAACCTCAAAAAATATCAAACAATAACCACACAACACTTCTCTTGACAGTCTTAAACTATGTAAATCAATATTTAAAATATTACTTACAACAAATGTTACTAAAATTTAAAATGCCCTAGTCTGTGCATAAAGTCTCCTTCTTTCTCCTTATATACATATCTTTGTTAAAACAGTTCTCTTTCCAGGAATTTCTCGCTATTTATCCCGTTCATCCGTCTCACCCGTATCACACCCGCCAACGCACTGTTCGACCTTGCTCCAATAGTTCTGCCGCCGTCCGCACTGGCCACACTATTTTCTCTTGATGTGCCAGTCACGAGCCGTTCCACAACCTTTTCGCCTTAGCAGTTGGGTCCACCGAAAACTCGCACTGGCTAAACACCATAGTGAGTATATCTTTCTGGCCGTCGTAGCTGTATATTTAGTCGGGCGTGGTGACACCACCCAGAATTTTATTTACAGCTCGGGGACCAATATCGATTCACGTAAGCGAAGTTTCCAGTTGCTGGGGTAGCTTTCGATTGTGGCCTTGAATCGGCATCGATCCTTCAATGATGGATGACTGGTGCCCGCCTCACGGAATGCCCGTGACGTAAGCGGTAGACCTGGGGGGCCGATTAAATATAGCTTTTTATGGGTGCAACGCAAAATTTGCACCTACGTTGCGTCTGGTTGCGTTGCAGTGGAATTAAATACTCGCGTAATGCCATCTAAGACACATTTAACTTGCTCTGCACCTGCGTTGCACTGCAGCGGTGCAAATAGCAGGATGTAATATTTAATCGGTAGAGCCACGATTTTATGGCGAAAAAAATTTTGCAGCATTTGTTTTTAATGCGTAATGTGCACATCTGCTTCTCTGATACATCGTTTATTATTGGATGGTTTTACTCTCCATAGCATTGGCAAATTACAGACGTACGGAGTCACAGTAATCTTATTCTGATAGGTGCAGTCAGAAGAGAGACGTGTCTGAACAAAGATACGCTGCCAATAACCATGAAGCATAGCTGCCGATGTGTACGTAGGACACTGGAACAAAGTGGGGCAAAAATATTTTCGCGACAAAAACGTGACCCTATAAATTGAGGCCCAGATAGGCAGAAACAGCCGCTTTTCACTGGAGGTGGGGAGACGAGGAGGAGAATAGGTTGCATCTCGCTGCCTCGTCAGCACGCGTGAGTGCTGTATCATTAAATAATGTTAAGTAATAACTTCTTAATATAGAATATTTTCTTCTATAATGTGTAGCAGGCATGTTGTCTGAATGAATAATCCTTATGCTTGAACCACTGTTGCTAGTGTGGCTCAAGCTTCAGTTGAGGTCTGTGTATTACTGTCCTGGTGAACACAACGCGTGGCAATGACGGACTGTTTGGAATCATAATGACCTTTGTAATCTGTGATGGGGCATTATTTAATAAATATTTACAGCCAAAACAATAAAAACAATGCATTCGAAATTTAAAAAGACAGACATTTTAATTTGATAATAATTTTACTATCAGAAAACCTCTCGTGCTGCGGCTCAAGGCTGAAAAAATTATTTTCAAATCAAAACGCGAATATTTTTTAAATTGATTATTACAGTGCTCTGTATACTAATATATAGATAATTAGATTAATATCACTTTTAGATTTTGTACTGATTAGTGCTGAATGACAAACAGACATACACCAATAATATATCTACTCAGCAAAACAAGTTCCATAAAATTATGATGAGAAGTTCACACATTGTCTTCGATTGAGTAGTCTGGTCATTCGCCCATGCGCTTCAAGCGTGTTTTAATGTACCAAGAAATACGTTTTACTTTTTACGAAACTATCTCACATGCGCCCACTGTTGTAATGCATGGAAACAAAACACACTTCGTACAAGAACGACATGTCATTGTTATGAACTGTGCTCGTTAAAAACCCTGCTTCAAAGCACTTTAATACATCGGCATTTTCACACTGTCATACTTCGAAATACACTGACCGAATATGCAAAACCCTGATAGAAATGCACAAAGAACTTTGGAACAGGCTTTCCACCAATGAAATTGCATAGTAGCGTATAGCCCCATAGTAAAAATTAATCGGCGGGGATCTTGCCCGCTAGTTCAGTGCTTGTTGGTTCGTTTGGGCGAAAAGAGATTTGAAGGTCGATTCAAGTTCGCCCTTATTGCTGCGTCGCTTCTGAGTCTCTAACGCCCAAAATCGCTCAAGGTAGGCGGCGTTGCTATATTGTTCGTGTTCTGTGCCTATCAGGGTCGGATCCAGCTCTGGGGGATTACGAGGGGAGGCATGCCTTGAAAAGTAGAAATATCCTAACCCCAACAAAAAATAGGGTGGTCCTTGGGTTCTCCCATGGAAAAAATTTGGATTGTAAGGTGCAAAATGGTGCTGTTTAAGAAGTTTACGAACAAAAAATACTGAATATACCGTTTTAAGATATTGCAATATTTTAAAGAATAAATTATGTTTTAAATGTGAAAACCTATGTGCTGCTCTAAAATAATTAGATTCATCATTAACCTTCTGCTTCTACGAATCTCTGTGATTGTGTAAGCCCTTGAAACACATACAATAATTTTAATGAATAACAAACTAAATAGCACAAAATATTGTGGAATGTATAAATTTCAACGTTTTATTTATATTACGGAAACCATTATATTTTGTAAATTACTATTCTATACAGTATGTTGTCGCAACACAGAATTGTTGGAAGCAGCCATGGAAGGTGCCTTGCTCCCCCCTCCTCCCTTCTGTATCCGGTAAGGAACATGCAGTAGTGCAATGGTAGTACGGTCATCACGCCTTGCCCTAGCCTCTAGGAGCAAGTCACTAACTGGCGTGCAGTTTTCTCGCCGACAACTCGTCTATATGAGACATTCAGCAGTGACCCTGTCGTTTTATGACGTCATGTTAAAGATGAATGTGTATTCTACACGTCTATACTTTTTAAAATATTCTGCGCCATTTTTTTATTTGCCTAAAAAGGACCACAAAAACACATTGTCGTTATTTTCGGCGGCTAGAAAATATGTTGCTACGAGTAGACGACCAGCATTGTCGCATCACCGGGTGAAGTAAAGTATCGTAAAGCTGATGTCTGTGGCGTGAATAGTACACATGGCAGGCCAGGGCCGAGGGAAAGGCGACTGTCCCCCAGTGTATAACGTCACTCAAGGACGCAGTGAGGCGGCATTCCCGACAAAACACCCTTTCTCATCGGCCTGCGAGTATAGTGCCTTTCCTAGTCTCGTCTGTCAGTAGTTGACCGTATAAAGGCCGCTAAGCCTAGTAACATTAACTATAATATTGCTAATAACACGTTTTAACAAAAGTTATTAACTAACAATGTTGTAAAAATTCTTGGAAATTGTCGACATCATGTTATCAACATTGTTGCCAACATTCTGTTATTAACTTTGTTAAAAAAATTAACAAGGTTTATAACACTTCCTACCAACATGTTGTAAAACATTTGCTAGCAGCAAAAGTTACGAATTTTAGAAACATGTTAAAAACTTTGTCATAACGTTGCCATTGATAACATTATTTTCCCGACCCATTCTAGGGCGGTCTAGATCAAAGAATGTTGGTAACAAATGCTACTAGCAATGTTGTAAGCAATGTTGTAGGCGTATTTGTCATCAACATTGCAATTAACTTCCGTTCATCATTCTTACAACTTTGGTAGTAACACTGGTGTTTTCAGCAATGTTAATAACACATTTGCTATCACATTGCTATAAAATAGTGTACCATAGCTTTGAATTTGTTGATAACATTTTTGTAACTAAGATTTTGTAATTAACATTGTTACTGTTACTTTTTTCTGTGTAAACTGGGCTTTACACAACTGACAACTTTAACATTTTACTTTACGTTTCCTTTTCTCCAGGTATTTCGTCAATACACAATGAAAACGTAAAATTAAAGTAACGAATTTTAAATACAATTAAGAATTGTTTTTAGAAACGGAAATATTGTGTTATATATTATAATATATTTGCCATACAACCTTACATTACGTTATAATTTGTAAATAAGCCTTGTTATTATAACATTTACTATATATTAAAATATTTTGCAGATAAAAACTACGCAATCTCTTAACGCAACTCACGGTTAATTTACAAATACTTTAATAAAGCTTTCACTAGGTTTTCGTAATACATCTAAAGCCTGTTTGCCACGATGCAATGACTTGTACAAGATCCGTTGGAATCTTGCACTAGGCTTGAAAAGATGACTTCCATGGAAGGTCGTGTGGATGGTTCTATGGAATATACTTCTACACGATACTTGCTGCCACAAAGTAAACACAAGACGAGTGTTTAGTAATTTTTTTAATGGATTTCTTGTAGTCATCATTCTGGTTTATTGGATTACTGAAGTCATTAGATGTATACGTTATACGGACTTATATTTTGTGAAAATGGCAGGTGGAAGCATCGTAAAACTGTGTTCTGTAGTGGATTTCTTCGGCAACGAAAGAAAACTGATTTAAAAGGGTGAAAACGCCTGCACATCGAGCCATGTACGATTCATGGTACACAGCCCCAAAAACGATGTGTTTGATGTCCTATGGATGCCAATATGAAGGATAAATCTTATACAGCTGAGGTATGAAAACTGTTAAATTGTTTCAGTACGTGTACGAGTGTATAATATCGTAAGCCTACTTTGTCAATGTCAAATAATTTGACTAGTGTATCATTGCCTAACCTGCTTGCGGGACCTGCATGTTGTACGCACGTGTATTGTTCTGCGTAGGTTTTGTAGGGATGTAAATGTTGCTACAGTGAAAATATCCGGGCTTATATTTAACAGAATTTTTCATAACTATAATATCCACGAATACTGTGCTATTCTTGAGAAATTTAGCGTTGAGCTATTCACTTGAAGGGGGATAAAAATGTTTTATGTGGAAAACTTTATTGTATTTTAATCTTAACATAGGCCTATATGTAAGTAGAATATAGGCCTACTGATTTATATGAGATTATAGAATTACAAACAGTTTGGAGTATCACTATTTGTATATATTTTTATGAGTTTTTCCTGGGTATTCTTAGGATTTTTATGTGTTCTTTTAGTAATAATTCAAAAAGCTTTTACTGAAAATAAATAATGAAACTGTCTTAGCTCTTAATATACTGTTGTATGCTGCCCTGGCTGTAGGCATATTGTGTAATCCTGGGGGACAGACTGAGTCGACCAGTGATGTCATGGGTTTTCGCAGCTATGTCGCAACTCCCGAGAGACGTCATTGAGATTCCCCGATGACGCCAATGCATATATGTGATTACCAACAGGCACGAGCTAAGTAATGTCTATTTTTAGACATCTGGTCATCATGTTGCACCACCGATTGACGTCACTAAAAGGACCGTATAAAAGCCTCGGAATTGCGCAATATGAGTCAGTCTGGAGTCTGGAAGTCTGGAGTCTGGAAGTTTGGAGTCTAGAAGTCTGGAGTCGGAAGTCTGAAAAGGAACAGTATGAGTTTGTAATCAGCGAGTATGAAGTGAGAACAGAGAGTGGTGTGAGGCAGCGCCCTTAGGGGCGGCGTTGCCACTGGGGCAGCGATGGGCGTCGTGAGAAGTGATGGGTCGAGAGGATACACTAACGGCGGCGCAGAGATGACGAGTACCCAGCGCCTTGGGGGCAGTATCACGTCGGTGTCGAGGCTGAGTAACATCAGCGACCTGTAGAAGGGACTGACAACACTTTGGGTATTGCATCGGCACGATGTAACTGACAAGGTGTGGCAACTCGGGGATGGCAACATGGTGGCGGTAGTCGGTGTCGAGGCTGAGTAACATCAGTGGTCTGATGAAGGGACTGACAACACTTGGGGTGTTGTATCGACGGCAGCAGCGAAGAAGGTGTCGGCGTGCTACAGAAAGGTGGTGAGCTGTGTAGAACAACACTGGAGGTGTCGTATCGGCGAGAGCAGTCACTGGAAACTTAGGAGAGTTCACTATTGGTCGTGCTAGAGGAAGGTGTTATGCTTGTGGAGAGAGACTGGTGAGACATATTGGTGACATCAGAGTCTACTGTGAGGCTACAGGCTCATACCTTCGGAGCAGTATTGGGCGGAACAAGATGACTGGTGCTGCGGGTTGACAGACAACAAGGAGGTGCGTGACAGGAGTCGAACCGAAAACCTCAGGAGTGAAGACAGTGAGGCACTCGGGGTGCTGCGCAGCACATGGTGAGCCATCACCACTTCGGACTGATAAGGTTGTTCAGTGTTACTATTTGAGAGACTGTTGATTGGATATAGGACTGAACTTTTATTATGATGTGTAGTCTTTAATTAATGGTAAATATTCTTGTGCTTTAATTGTCAAAGTTAATTAACGTTTCTGTGGCACAGTAGTAATCGTGTGCATAATTAATTGTGTTGTAAAAGTTGTACTTGATTACTGTTTTGTGTATTTTTGTAAGTTTTGTGAGCCAGTAAATCAATAAATTAATTCAACTCTTTTATTTATAATTTATGACCTGTATCCCAAAGAGCTCAGAGAATTGCCTGCATGTAAAAGTTTTTGGTTAAAATGATACTGAATTAAAAATTGTATTTTCATACAGAAGAAATAATAGAGAAACATAAAGAATTACCTAATACTGTCTCAGTGTATGGTTTGACAACAACACTACAGTATACATTTTTGTGGTTGTCATGATCAGGCCTACCTCTGTAATGTTTACATGATAATTTCAGTAGAAAAGCATTTACATTCCCACACAGTTCTATGAGCCTACAACGTGCAGGCCCTGTAAGCAAGCTAGGTCATTGTAAAGCACTAGTTGTATTATTTGGTGAATAAGTAGTTTGACGTTATACATTTACACAGTTACTGAAAGAATGGGACAGTGTTCATATCTCGACTGTACATATTTTATTTTACATACATCTACGGCACACATCTTATTTTTGGGGCTTTATATCATTGAGCACGTTGGCCCTGATTCGAAGGCATATTCCCACTTGAAAACCAAATTTCTATCAACACTGAAGAAATCTACTACAGTGTACAGTTTTATAAAGCTTATACCTGCCATTTTCATAAAGTATGTGTCGTCATATTGTATTAATCAAACAATTTCAGAAATATTGAGGTCAATTTAAAAAAATACTATAATAAAAAAATACTAGTAAATTAAACTACCATTCCTGTACCTTTTCCCATAAAATACCTTCTACAGCGACATTTACTTAAATGGGTAATGTACTTTCAGACAACAATTTATCATGTAAGGTGAAGTTACACTACTAACATGGTACCTATCAGTGTGAAAATACATATATAAACCGCAGACTGCTGTAAAATTTTTAATACTTCTGATTTCCAATAATTAGCGTAAGGTAGGTAGGTGGGTAAAGGGAACAAGTTGCAGGATGACTGATAGGAAGAGAGCAGTTAGTAGAGATGTATACAGATGGGATGGGCAAGAAATAGATGAAACCACAGAATATAAGTATTTAGGGGTTGTGATTCAGGCTGATATAAGGGAGACAAAGCAAGTGGGCAGAGTGATTAAGAAGGGACTGCTGGGAAGGATGTTGAAGGGAGTTAGTTTTGAAGTGAAGGGAAATATATATTGCACTATAGTTAGTCCAGTATTGGAATATGCTGCCGCGGAGTGGTATTCGTACATGGAGGTGGAAGTACAAGTGCTGGAGAAGGTACAGAGAAGGGCAGCGAGGTGGGTGATGAATAAGTGGAAAAGGCAGGGTCAGGCTGGTGAGGAGGAAAGGAACTTTAGGCCTTGCGTGATGTTGAAGGAATTGGGATGGAAACAGTTGAGCGACAGGAGAAGAATGGTAAGACAAAGACTGCTAAGGTTGTATATGGTGATGAACCAGGAGGGGAAATGGGGCTGTTAGTCTGCAAGCTAAGGGAACTTTTAAGGAAAAAGGAAACAACAGTGAGAAGTTTCAGAGGGCGTGGAGGAGAATGGAGAGGGGTTTTGAGATAGCTGGTCAGGATGTACAAGGAGGTGAATGGAGGAGGAAGTTGGAGTAAGTTAGGCTGCCTATTAGCTAAGACAGATTATATAGGAGGGAACAGTAGTGAGAAGATGAGGTGCAGAACAGAGTAGGGTAGGCAATCTATGCTTAGGTGAGTGCGGAAGTGTAATTTGCTTTTGAAAGAGCTGAGGATGAGAAGAGTTGGAATGTTTAGGAGGGGTTTGTTAGGTAATTGAGGAAGATGTTAAAGTTTACCACTGGGTGGTTACCCAATTGCAAGTTTAAAATATTTAATTATTATAATAAACTGTGGCATGATGGCAAGGTCATCGCAATGGGGAGGGAAGTGCAGGTATCGAATGTATAGGCCTACACTTTCCCTACTCTGTGTAGCTTGGTGAACGTCTAAACGACATTTCTGGGCTAAATAACTGGAGAGGAAAACATTCTGGTTTAATACGACATATTTACATAAAGTAAATTTTACTCTATAACTTGACCTACTTGTCGAGATGCACTACCAAACAGTACTACTCCCGACTCTCCTATAAACAACACTTGCAAGCCAAGGCCATTTAGGTTAAGTATCAATAAATTATTAACAAAACAATGGGCATTCTTTATTTGCTATGTCCACGACGTCTTTGTGTTGCTTTCTTCCGGAAAGTGATAGACTTCATTACTTTTAAAATTAATTATACTGATTACAGTCAGGCACAAAATATATCTCTCTCAGTTAAACGAATTTTATATTTAAACCCTCACAGTCGTCCCACGACGTATTCTCAAACTGCTTCTCGTATATCTGTTAAGATGACAGTTACACTTTTTGTGTTCAATAAACACGGAATTTTTAAAAATATTTTCTCATAATGTTGTAATTGCTTCTACCGACATCTTTGTTTACGTTTACAAAACGTTGCCTGAACTAGCGGCGCGGTTACAACACTCGCCTCTGATTAGCTAATATTTTCATCTTGCAGCAAGCCATTCACAAAAGTGCACGTTATCGATTACCAAAACTTCATTGAAAACGGCCACGACTCTGCTATACCTATCACAGAATCATCCACGCGGGCGGCCAAGCGAGATTCCATGGAATATTCCAAGGAAAATTTCATCGTGGCAAAGGGCCTTAATACACATTTGTTTGATTTATCATGGTTTCCTAAAACTATATAGTAAAATGATTCTTACTGTGAGAAATTCACCCTGGATAACACTTTCGTATATTACACAATGGAAAAAAGAACAAGTACATATCACGCTACTATCCAGACTGGAATGAACATACAAAATACAATTGTTTCCAAAAACTCACAACAGTCAACTGTTGGCACATGTTGCCAACCTTGATACATCACACTTACAATTATAGTTCATCAGTATAAGTTAGCCTGATTTTAACATTTCTCTTCTGAGAAACATGCCAAGCAGTTTCCTTGTGTGGACCTTTCAACCATAGAGACTTCTTGAAAATACAGGGTCTCTGCAATAGTGCTCACTGACACTCTTCTCAGAAGAGACACGCCACAAACAGAAAGACCCTTTGCTCAGAAGGAATATGTCATAAACAGGTAAACTGACCCAGTATAGACTATAAACCATTTGCATAGTGAAAAACATATCAATTAGTTCTTCGTAAACGGCCATCTTGACTTCCCCCTTAGGTTTTCAGCTTTCCGAAAACGTAAAGTCAAGACTGCTGGACTTAAGCTTTGTCTTCTCCATTGTGTACGACTTCGTAAGAAGCCATGCCTTTAAAGCGGTTACGCAATAATAAACTTTAGCATCTGACTTCACGATAACTTTCAATACATTGCTTGTTATGGAGTCGGTAAAGCTTAAGTCAAACTGTCGTCACTTTACGCTTTCAGTAAACTTTAAACCTAAAGTCCAAGTCAAGATGGCTATTCGCAGAAAACCAACAGATACGTTTGCTGCAATGGGAAGTGTTTATTTTTAATTCATGAGATTTCACGAAATTTTATACATATGTCTTAAATGTACTCCGAAAACCTTGTGTTAGTGTTTTTGTAATATTCGTAAGTAAACTATAAGTTACGTAAATAGATGGCGTTGCCTTTTATCAACAAAATATTTTAAAAGACGGTAAAGATTTTGATAAACAAGTCTTATTTAAATGTTATTTATACGTAACATGTATTTATAGCAAATACAAAATTTATAAGGTAAGTCGGGGAAAGATGCCAGTCAAACAGGTTTTTAACGTTTCGTTAATTTTTGTTTAAACTTTTTACAAGTAATTTATAGCTCATCGCTGACTCTCAAAAATGTCCAACGAACATTTTAGCCGAGGAAACAGAGACCCATAAAAAAGAACAAACCACCAAAGAAACTCGAAACTACCGAAAAATTATATGAAGACTTTGTTATGATGACATCCGTTGGAGCACTAGAGAAACCCGATGGTAAATGTTGAAGAAAGGCTGTTGAAAAGAAAAAATGATATTTTCTTGAAAACAAAATTTGGAACATAGTAAAGAAAGAAGAAGTTCCGGTGGGAAAAAATATTCTGCCAAGTATATGGATCTTCAGATTAATGGATTATGGACAGTAAAAGTCAGATTAGTAATGAAAGGTTGTCAAAAGTAGCTGGGATTGAATACAATGTCACAGTCCAGACTTTAACTCTGTACAATTGATAATGGTGCTTGGGATAACACAGAATAACGGATATATGCAAAATACTTTTGATATCAAAACTGCTTTCCTGTATGGATGGTTGGAAGAACCTGCAAATGTGTATCCACCAGAAGGGATGGATATTGAAGGGATCTGTAAGCGTGAGAAGTAGGTCTACGGTATGAAATAAGCCCCTCTCAGATGTAACATTAGAGTTAAAGAATACCTGAAGTCAAAAGTGCTACGTTGTCTTAAATCTGAACACTGTATTTTCAAGAATTTAGATGGTACTCTGATTCTCGGCTTGTTTGTATGTCGATGACGGCATTGTCATAGGAAAAAAACAGCAATGTGTGAATAAACTGGCGGAAGATCTTGGAAAAGAGTCTGAAGTCAAAGTACAAAGAAAACCTACAAGATTCTTAAGAGTGGAACTTACACGGACACAGAGTACACTGCATTTAAATCAAAGATAGGTTGTCACCCCAACTGCTGGAAAGTTACAATATGAGAGATGAAAAATCAGTTTTGACCCCGACAGCGATAGAAGAGCAGGTCAGTGAAACAGCCCTCGATATGCAAAACATTCCCTTATTGGAAGCTACTGGGCAGGCTTTTGTATATACCTATCGTCCGAAACAATACCAGACATTATCCACGCGCTGTAAATCGGTGCTACAGAAATGTTGAAAACCCTACTCGAGATGACGTGATGGCTGTAAAGAGAATATTCAGGTATCTGAAAGGCAAGATCGATCTAGGCATTAACCCTAATGAGGAGTTGACTGGATACTGTGATTCACACTTCGCTGGGGATCCTCGAATTAGGAAGAATACTTCCAGATGCATCATATACCACTGTGTTAGACCAATCAGCTGATGCGCAGTAAAACAACCAGTTGTCGCTCTGTTTGTCGCGGAGGCAGAATATATAGCTGCAGCAGAATGCATTAAAGAACTTAATGTGTGTAAATACAGTACTGAATGAAATGTTCAGTGTAAATATGATTGCAAAACTCAACATAGGCTACGAGAGTGCAATAAGTCTTGTGAAGAACTTCGGTCGAAGCACATAGACGTGAGATTCCATTATGTTCATGCGAAACTTTGTGAAGGCATGCTAAACATGTCCTATTGCCCTAGTGAAGATCAAAAGGCAGACATGTTTAACAAACCTCTTCCTAACATCAAGTTTAAAACTGGTCTCAAACATGTAGTGCGTTAAAATCCGAAAGAACTAAATGAAACTGAAAAATAAGGGGAATGTCTCCTTGGTCAGTAGTTTTCATTTCCTTTTTCTCTATTTAAGAGCACACATGTCGCTTGGAGGTGCATATGCACTCAACTGTGATAAGCTGGCAGCTGGTACACAACACCAAGTCTGTGGGCAGTTAATAATAGGCCTATAATACAAATGGATGCAAAAGCTGAAGTTCAAGGGCGCAGCCTATATAGTGACCGGTTTTGGTCGCAAGAGGCCTAGAAGCAACAGAGCTATAAGGGCGAACATGAAGCACGTATCAAAGACCTCATCGCCACTAAACGCTGAACTTGCGTGCAAGGATCGCGCTAGTTTTAATTTTACTGCAGAACTTTAAATTGTGCTCATTTGATTTTATTGATGTAAAGTCCGTAACAAAGTGGAGAACACGATTCTATCCTAATTTCACATACATCCAGTTAGTACATTTCGAAGAACGGCAGTCTTAAAATAAACTTTTTAGCAATGTTAGAGGGATTCGAAACGGTGTTTTTAATGAGCACTGTCTTTAACAATGACATTCCGCCCTTGCCCAAAATATTTTTTTTCGTACATTGGCACAACGGGCACATATTGAATATTTTCTAAAAAAAAAAAAAAAAAAAAAAAAAAAAAAAAAAAAAAAAAAAAAAAAAAAAAAAAAAAAAAAAAAAAAAAAAAAAAAAAAAAAAAAAAAAAAAAAAAAAAAAAAAAAAAAAAAAAAAAAACGCAATCCTTGCACATTAAATTGCATCGCGTCATAGACGGCCCCTTAAGGGTGTTCAAGTGTGTTCAGTATCAACATTTTATATTTTCACGAAATAGTGTTAGCTTTTTAGATGATACTTGTGAGTACAGACTACAGTTTCCTCTTACAAAACCATTTTAGCTCTCATAGTTTCCTCATAACTCTTCATCAGTGTCAACATTTTCATGTTTCGCTGCCATGCAAACAGTAAAAACGATTGACTTACTTAAATGAAACAAATCAGAGTCAAATAACGTGACATGGACTGCTTAGCCAAATATCAGAAAAAGCACACAGTAAACAACTTTTGTATTTTAAAAAACTGTTGAATTTGGAACTTTTTTTTTCTTGTACGTTTGCGATTTTTTAAGATTCCAAATGTTACGTTAAGTTTACAAACGTTAGCCCATAGCTGGTCAATTCACTGCGAAATATTTCATTTATGTAAGTCAGTTGGTTTTAACTATTTGAACGCAGCGTAACATGCAAAATTTGACTTTTGACGCACCATTACGAGAAAACTGTGCGAGCTAAAATTGTTTTGTGCGGGAAAACTGTATCCACAAGAAGGTACGGTCTACGAAACAAACACTATTTAACGAACGTATACAATTGTAATTTTATACCACTTGGACAACCATTAAAACGACGTCCCATGCCAATAATTAACCGTAATAGTTTAATCACGGTTGTTGCTCACGTCGAAGTTGGAAGAAGGCGGGAATATATGTATTTTCAGTGAAGCTTGCCACGTGCATCGACTAGAAAGTTTAGGTGGCGCGTGATATATTGATTATAGAAATGTCGTGCAAAGCATACATTATTTATATGTTTTAATGGCTTGATTTCACATGAATACTTACAGCAGGCCAAATAAAAAAACGAAAGTCCATTTATAAGTATTAAGTTTAGAATAGAGTCGCGAATTTTAAAACTCAATTTACAAAACAAACTGCACAAAAAAAAACGTTATAATACTCAACGTAGTAGCCAATATTTTGTTTTCAACAATACGCTCAGTAATGGCATAACTTACAAATAATAAAACAATTTAAGGCTGTGCATGCAACTATAATGACAGATTAAAACGAGAAAAAAATTTCATACGTAAGTTAAACATATATTCTCAGTTTGTTAATAGGTAATAAAATTGCAATGCCCCAAAACCAAACAAATAATGACGAGCAAAAATGTATTTTTCCCCGAAGGACAAGTTAAATAAGAAAAGAAACAAGCAATGTGACACAACAAATGGTACAAGTGTCATAAATTAATATTGATTTGTGATGTTAAATAACTGTTAGGCTGTAAACACTACGTACATTTGTAAGCAATCAGCTTTGGATCATTGAAATAGCCAAAAAATTTTATGTAATTTGTTTATTTTAATTTTTTTAAATCAGGTAATGTGTGATGTGTGATAAACGAGAGAATACTAACTTTGATTGAAGATGTATGAGAATTTAAAATTATGTATATCGACAAGCTTGTTAGGAAACGTATAGGATGCTAGCTCAAAAAAATTTCATTTTAACTGAACAGCAAAAAATGTATACTAAAGATTAATTTTGTTGTTTGCCTATAACACCATCATAAGTTTCTCGATATTTTTGTAACGAGACAGCGTTCGAAAGGGCGTGGGGCTGCCACTATCTACCTTATCACCGACGTCATAGGCCATATTGTGGTGGGGGGAGGGGCAGGCACTGGCCAATCATCCCTGAAGAGCACGCTCCTATGCAATAATCGAAATTTATCGACCACCTGGAAACGTTTGGCTGTGGCAACCTGTCTCATTTCCGAGCTATGAGAACGTTCTGGGCGTCGTCGTGGCCGGCTATAAATGCCAGTTACAATGACCGATGGAGAGTTATTGTGGCGTTCGGCCTGTGCGTGTTAGTGGTGGACTCGGCAGCGAAGGTGATATCGGCGAAGACGACGGCGGCGACGGCAAGGAGCGGCGCGGGATCAGCACATCAAGACAAGACCGTGTGGCAAGTGTGTACGGCGGCGGAACAGTTGGAGCCAGGTTGGACAGTGCGTTTGCAAGTGTGCGACAGAAGAAGAATAGTGAGATAATTCTGGAAAGGGACATTTTAAGGTAACAGTTTCTTATGACATTTGAGGACTGTTTTGTATGAAAAAGACAGAGAATTCTTGAAAGTTAACCTATAATTCTCTTGTAATGATTCTGCATGACAATTTAATGAAATATTGCATTATTATTTATGTCAAGCAGTTTACCAAGAACATATCCTATGCTTTGTCGAAGAGAAAATCTTGATAATATGATTTGAATAAATGTTATGGCTCAAAAACTGAAAATACAATAAAATTGTCTGAACGCCCCCTTAATACTATCGTATTATCATTAGGGCACTACGTCAGGAAATACAGACAAGTTGCTTGCTATTAGTGATTTCACGTCGTAAGAAAACATAATGCCAGCTTGAGAGGAATTCACCGCTATATTTTTTTCTTTATTAATGTGACTTTTATGCCATGCAATAACTTTTCGAAAGTCTTCACGTCTTTTTCCTCTCTTCATGACGTTTGTTTATCCTGATGCGTACGATATTAGAACGAAAGAACCCGTTAAAACAAATTCCTGCCATCGCATTTAAACTACCTCACAAAAGTTAACGTTGAATAGACTAAATCGCGCGGTTATATTATCGACGTCTTTATGAAAATGAACTGAGCATCCATGAGGGATTGAGAAAGAAACCTCTTAAAAACCTTTCTGACAGCTAAATTACTTTGATCCACACTCATTTGATCCTAAATACCTGGCAGAAACGCCACGCCTCGGCTCGCATCTACATCTCATTTGTGTTGCAAATTACTTGCTCTCCAGCTTAATTCAATTTCTCCTTCTCCCCCATAGGCGCTGAAATGGCGCAGGGGAGGGGAAAGGGAGTATGAGGGGTGGGAAGAGAGCATTTCCCCTCCTCCCCCCGTTCGAATCACGAGAGTAGAAGCAATGAATACATTTAGAAATTCATGATCCGCTGAACAATTTTATTCATTCCATTCATAGCGTCACGGAAATGTGTTTACAAAGCGGCGGAGAGTGTTAGAGGAGTGCGGAGGAGTGAGGGGAAGTGGGAAGGGGAGTAGAGACGCGGCAGTCGATGCTTGCTTGTTGTCGGCGCGGTGGTAGCGCGCCTGGCGGCAGTGCGGGGAACTGTCGCCGCCATTAGCAGGCGGTGTAATTGCGGAGCGTGCCGGGCGGCAGGAAATGGACGGTTAATCGACACTCGAGGTCCGTCGTTTCCGGCCTCTCGTCCCCGCCCACGAGCATGCTGGGTATGATCGTCTCACAGTCACGACTGCATCCCGGCCGTAAAGACATTCCGGCTGTGTCTCCAGCCGCCTACGTCCTGTCGTCACGCCTCCACTGTTTACCTTACACATGTGCTGTCAACATTCCCAAACTATGCTACTATCATATATCGACCACGAACATAGAATATCAGGTCTGGGCACTGGCGTTGAATAGTAGCATATGACTGATTGACGCCATTGGTACAGTGGTGCTGTTTCAACATTGCGTAGGCCTAAATTGTCTGGCTGAGTGCATCACTGGTCTAGTCAGATTGACTGTCGAATGAATGAGGTTTCTCATGCGAAGATAATCGCAGGGATAACAGTTGTTGGGCGCATGTGAAAGACAGCATAGCACAATCTTAAGAGGGCGTGGTAGGCCTACATAATTCAACGCTAAAAGCATTAATCTATAACTGTAGGTTTCTTGAAGCCAATTTGCGAAAATTAAACAATGACAATCCTAGGTAATAGTTTTAGCCAAAGTTTTAAACAAAATTGTTTCCAGTGTTACGAACCTCTGAGGCACAATTTCTGACGCCGAAACCTCGTGCATATAACTGCGGCGCAAGAGATCACGCGTAACGAATTAGTAATTCTGGATAAATAATTACTCATAAAGTTGGCAAATACCGTTATCTAGGATTGTCATTGAGTATTTTATCCATATTGGCTTCGAAAAAAGCGTAGAAATCAATTTATGTTTTCAGCGTTTATTTATCTACGCGCACTCTTAAGAGGCCGTCTCAGTGTTTCAGGCGCGTGTATGCAACCCGCATTAACCCCACATAAATCAAGGCTAATTTTAGGATGGCTATAGCAATATGAGTATTACACTTATCTGCGTTATCTTTGCGATATATCAAAGACACAGTCGTTCTTATTTTCACTGCGTTTGCCGAAGTCAAGTGTAACAAAGGTTACATTATGAACGTGATAAGAAAAAAAAATTTTGTAAAATTCGTAGGTACCATTTTTTATACTTAACTTCGGCAAACGCAGCGAAAATAAGAACGACTCTCTCTCTCTCTCTCTCTCTCTCTCTCTCTCTCATAAAACGCGAAGATTATGTTGATATGTGTAAAACTCTTAATGCTATGGCGAACCTAATATTAGCCTTGATTTATATCCCAGACAGCAGAAATAACTTGCTAGAAGCTTGTAGCAAGCTTGCCAATGCAAGCCAGTAACCTTGCAGCAAGCATGAAATAGCAAGCCAATAATCTTGTTACAAGCCTGCGGAACGTTGCCTAGTTTACTCATTTCTAACTTGCTGCAAATTAGATCTGCAAGCTTGCTACAAACTTGATTTGCAATCCTGCTGCAAGCTTACTTTTCAAGCCTGCAGAACAAATAAAAATTTTACTTTCTGCAACATTTTCACTATCATTCAAACTTGCATCTTAAATATTGTTTGTCCATCGACTTGTGATGTTAATTACTAAAAATTAAATTTCGGCTCCTGTGCCATGATTCATGGCTTCAAAGCGGGTATGCAAACCACTTTTTTGTCACTTTTTTTTATTTTAATAATGAAACATGCCTATACACACATTATGATACACACATTAGAATACACACTATATACTACTGGACTATTGCAAATACTTAAGAAATGTAGTAGTGCGATTCGATTGTAAGAGAACGAACATTGTTATGAAAATTATGACGTTTGTGAATTTACTAACAACAGTAAGGATATCAGTTTACTTGCGGTTATACGTAATATCGTAATTGTTATTTTAGCTAGCATATGAAACAAAGTTACGGTAAGTTTAAATTAAGTTCGATCATTTTTTAATGAGCACTTAGACAATATTTCATGAATTAAGATTGCTAACTAAGATTTCAATGCAATATCAGGTAAGTATAGGGGACAGGATGCTTGCAGCTTATCACATCACCAGAACTGCTATGTAAATGTAAGTTTCGTGAGCAAGCTTGTTATGGCAAACCAAAATCAAGTGAAATGCAAGCTGGCGTTAGCTTACATCCCAAACAGCAGAAAAAGCTTACTACAAGCTGGCTGCAAGCTTATCAAGCCAAACCAGCAACTTTGCAACAAGTGTGTCACGACAAGCCTGAAAGCTTGCTGCAAGCCTGCTGCAAGTTGCCTAGTTGACAATTTTTTAAATTGTTGTAAGCTTTAGTTTAACTAGTAAGCCATCAAGCTTAACACAAGCTTGCAATAAATTTAACTGCAAGCGTTTTTCTTAAATACACTTGCAGAAAGCTTGCCATGCAAGCCTGCAAGCTAAAAAATACTTATGCCAGCATACAAGCTTAAGTCAAATGCAAGGCTTTTAGTAAAGCTGGAATCACACGACGCAATTTACAGATTGCGCAGCTCATTGTATGCTATCAGCTGCGCAATAATTGCAATGGAATCTCTCTCATTCGCTCCATGTCCACCTTCTACATGGCGCAATTCACAATGCAATATACACGCAATTTTTTCCTTTCCCGCCAAACTATAAGTTGTTGCTAGGCTTACCGTATTAAATTG
>PNEQ01064509.1:5836-23561 GCA_003012365.1 Medauroidea extradentata | reverse complement strand
AGTGGAAGACTTTGCTGCCGAAGTGGAAGACTTTGCTGCCGAAGTGGAAGACTTTGCTGCCGAAGTGGAAGACTTTGCTGCCGAAATGGAAGACTTTGATGCCGAAGTGGAAGACTTTGATGCCGAAGTGGAAGACTTTGATGCCGAAGTGGAAAACCTTGCTGACGAAGTGGGAGACTTTGCTGCCAAAGTGGGAGACTTCAATGTTGATGTGGCAGGCTTCGCTGTCGAAGTGGAAGGCTTCACTATAGCATTGGGAGGCATCGCTATCGAAGCAGTAGACTTCGATGTTGAAATATGACCCATTGGTGCTGAATTGATAAGCTGTTTTGCTGACATCGGTCTAGTTAATACTGGTGAAAGTTAATCGATTGGTGTGAGACATTTGGCACTTGAGTCTCGCCTTCCAGTTCGAGTTTTGCAACTAGTATTCCCTTGCACTGATGGAAAGACCAGGATCCTTTCAGTTTCTGAGAGCTGACGGTTTTCCAGCTGTTCTTCAGGAAGAGGTTTGTTTGTTAGTTGCGATGGTTGAAGAGCTTCCTTCGGAATTGCACATTTGTTGAAAGGATGGATTCCTGTTTTATTGAAAGCATGTTTTATGTTGTCACTACAGAAGCTTTCAATAAAGGCAGGGTTCATTATTTTGTGAAAATTGCTTCTGTTTGGTTTTTCCACAGGATGTACCTTCATGTATGAATTAAGTCTTTGCGCCCAATGTGATTTCAGTGATTTGTAAACTCCTACATCCAACAGCTGCAACAGATGTGTTGTATGAGCTGGGAAAGTAAATAAGAAAATGCCATTTTCCTTCGCCAATGAAATTACTTCAGGATTTTTATGCGAGGCATGTGAATCCATAAAAAGAATAACTGGTCGTGCAGGAGGAATGGCTCGCACAAAGAACTGAAACCATTCGTAAAATATGTCACTGTTAATCCACCCTTTAGGAGACAACTTCACCATTGCATTAGGCAGACAATCTTTTTTCAGAGTATCGTTCCATCTGACACCTTTGAAAATAATCATAGGTGGAATCCAGGTACCATTCGCACAAACACATCCCAATAGAGTGTGGGATTCCCCTCTGTCAGCATACACCCTCTTGTAAACATATCGCTTACCAACAGCCGTAACAACTTTGTTCGCTTTCACTACATAGGATAGGCCTGTTTCATCGCAGTTCCACAGCCTATCAGGCAATTCTTTAATCTCTAACATGTCCATTAAATTTTCTAGCTTCACATAAAAAGCTGCGATAATTTCTTCGTTTGCTATAGAAGCCCTATATGCTGCAAGGTTTTCTGGAGCTCGCAAGGAGAGATTGTACCGACTCTTGAAATTAGCCCACCACCATTTACTAGCACTCTCACTGTCAGAATTAAAAAAATTTTCACGGCCGGCACATTTTAAAGGTCATGTGCCACTTTACTAACGGTAGAAACTTTCAGGCCAAATCCCAACTCTTGCATCTGTATGATGTAATTGTAGAGCCTTATTTCTAGGTCTGATGAAAGTGCGAATGGTCTCCCTAGTTTTGGCAAATGTTCATTTATGTTATCGTCTGGGTTATTTTTTAGATAATCTTTAAGCGAACTCCACGGAACACCCATTTGCTTAGAAGCTTTGTATACTGAAAAGTTTTGTTGTTTCACTAAAACAGCAGCTTCACGTAATTGATTAGAGTCGTATTTCCGGTATTTACTCCTTTCTTTAGGCATCTTTCAACCTATAATTAAAAAAAAAATATACAAGGTTAGGTAATTTTGTGATATAGTTAATTTTGTGGTATAGGTAATTTCGTGACATATGTAAGTTCGTGATACACACAAATCAGCATTTAGTGTAAACAAGTTGTTGTAAACCATGTGTTTTGCAATATTTGATAATATCATTACCCTGCAAAACCCTTATAAAAGTCACAATAATTATCCAAATGTATGACTGTGCATCAGCCATTTTGTCTAGGGCCAACATGCTAAGAAAAACAATTGAGAACTCTAAGCAATAACAAGTGCGTGAAACTGTATAAAATTATAAAATTATTTCTGTTGTTAGTACACATCAATAACTAAATAATAGTATAATAATGTTTAACATACCATTAATATGTGTCACAATATGACCTCTCACATGTACAATCTACTATCACTTCACCAAACTCGTCAACTTTGTGTCGTACGCACGGAAAACTTTAGTTCTGCAGCGCTGTTTCAATCCGAGCCAAACGCTACTTGGAATGCTATCTCTGGGTGGTCGTCGGAACTACTAGCCCAAGGGAAAATCCCGGGATAGTGCAGGTAATTTCGTTACGGCCATTCTTAAAAGTATCACGAAATTACCTGTATCACGAAGATACCTTACTTTACCGTACGTGTTGTATAGTTTTACTGTTACTTCAAAAAAAGAGAAATTCAACTACAATATTCGTTAAAACTGTGCGGTAAATTATTTACGTAAATTTTATGCAACAATATTTTGTAGCGGCTACATTTTTAAACTAGAAATACCATGATAACACATTTATGCAAATAAGTTTTTTTGATTATGCAAATCTTTCTATCTCCAAACACCTGTTGTAAAAATGTTGGCCTACTGTAACTTCGAAAAAAAAATTAAATTATCTTATTAGCAAAATGGCGTGCTGTAAAAAAAAGGGTAAATTTTGCAATGCAAAATTTACTATGCCTATATTTTACAACTTAAAATACAATAATAACACAGTTTTTAGTACAATATATTAAGTTTAAACAATGATTCGAATGTTGTAAAGACGTAGCGCGACTTTAAAGACAGAGAAATGCAAACGAATAGTCCTATATTACAACTGTGAAATGAAAGTAAATTGTAATAAATCTAAATGGTCTTGAGAGCAGATGAGTGGTAACATGAGGTATATATGGGGCGGCGCCTAGATTGAAGGGCTGGTAAACGGGAGATTCAACATGCGAAAATTCGGTTTAGCCCCGTTAGGAATTGAAAAAAATAGCCTTAGAGCGAGACGGGCGCTTTAACCACTGGGCCACCGCGACCCCAACGCATAAATTAAAATCACAAAAATCTAACAACATATATGCAATAACATGTGAAAACGTCGACCTCGTTGGGAATCGGTGTATGGATCGTCAGTGTGTGCAAGTGCTTCAAAAAGAAAGCTTCTGCTAACAAAATTAATTTTATAATTCAAATGCATCAGTAATAGAATAAAAGTGGATAACTGCTAACAAACTATTAAACCTGGTAAATTTTATGGCATCTGCAAATTAGAATATAAGTAACTGGAAACAAAACAACGAATGTGTTAAATTTTTTGAGGAAAAAATAATGTTTTTTACTTACTGTGCTGGAAGTGGAGAAGGTGACATTTTCTCTGCTTCCGATAGTACAGTTTCTTTGCTACAACTTTTGATGATTTTTTAACTTGTAATAAACAGTTTTCTTTTTGCCCATTTTAGACCACCTTTATAAATGTCACATGTGGTCACGCTTTTTGATATTCACAAATAACAAATATAGGCTGTTTCCGAATTCTTAGGATTGATCCTCGAGTCCTTGAATCCTCGAAACCTACCTAGCAATGCGTCCTTCGCTACGAAGGGTGCATTTCGTAACAAACGTTGTGTCCGAATTCTCTGAGTATCCTTATCGGTACCAGCGCTAAATTGGTGCAGACGGAAACTAATTTTTTGATAGTGTTTTGTCATGTTTACAAAACTCGCGCGGTTTTCTAGCAGACGGCGTGTTCATGGCGTGGATGTAGAATAGATACGAAATTATGGAACATGCAATGATTGGAAATGTTTTCATTGAACAACAAAGGGGATTAGAAGAAATAGCTAATGCTTTTCTTGTTTTAATTGCAAAAGCGTACCAACATGTGGTAAATCAGGACGTGTTATTTGTGTATAAAACAGTAAATACTAACCTGTTAGTTTTCTATTATCAGTATTCTAATTAAATATAAACGGCTACGTAAGAAACGTGAAAGTTGTGGATTTTTGTTTTAGGAAAGACCAGATGCATACTGCATTTTAAACCATGACCAAAGGATTGTCAGTTGTTATCTTGATGGTACATTGGAAATGAAAAAACACATTCGCATTGAAAGGCAAACTTTCCACGTCATGGAAAATTGCCTTCCTCGTCATACACATGGGTATGGTAGAATTTAATTTCAACTGTAATTTTTTGAGTGTACCACATTTGTATTTAAGATATTTAATGCATTCTTTAGGTAATTTTTTATTGTGTACACATGTATGTGTCTAGTTACTTTGACAATTCCAAGCACAACTTTAGGCTTAAACAGTTAAATAAAAAGAAATCATTTATTGACTTGGGACACGACCGCGATGTTAGCACAGATGTAGCAGTTCTGTATTAAACGAACTAAAAATAGCTTGTGAAACATTACATCATAGTAAAAATGTATTGTATCGCAATCATTTGCAAAACTTTAAATGATTAATGCTTAATGTCTCTGTAACACTTCCAAATAACACATGACTGACTATTCGTAATGACATGGGATCCTCATTGACATGAGCAGGCAATTCTGTTTAGAGCTTTTATATTTGTAATGCCAAAAAAATTAACAAACACATGAATGATTTTATTTTGGAAGCAGTTTAATCAGTGATCCGTAGCAGCACATATGTTCAGTTCCCTGAAAACATATTAGATATGAATGTTTAAATAGGAAAATTTTTTAAATGTGTAAAGAGCAAATAATAATAATAATAATAGTAGTAGTAGTTTCCTTGCAATTCAGCTGATGCCAGGTGGCAAATACTAATCCTCTCAATCTGTTCCCCTCAACAAACACTCACTGATCTGCCCCACACTCATTGCTATCACCAAATCTTCCAGCAAAACATTCCACTCTCTCATCATCCTCACTAACATGGACTGCCTTCCTCTCTCTGTCCTTTTCCAAGTTCTCTGAGTTCGACCTACCTCTGTACACACTCTTCACTTTGTATTTAACTCACCCTATCCCTCTCCTTCATTCACCACCCTATACATTCTGACCAATTTCTCCGCCGTTCATCCTCTCCATCGTGCCCCATTCTTCTCCATCTGTCTTTCACACATTGCTCTGCCCACCTTTGCACCCTTTCCAACTCCTGTATCTTCCACCTCCACATAGGGGTCCCAGACCGCTGCTGCATATTCTATCATTGGTATAACTGTGATGTTATATCAGTATTCTACTCTACCCAACATTCCCAGGACCTTCCTCCCTTTTGAAATAATTTTCTGTACTTGTGTTTTCAATCCAAATCATTCTGCAACACCACCCCTAAGTACTTATATTCTGTGGCATCCCCTATCTCTTGCTCTCCCAATTTGTAGATATCCTCACTCTTTCTCCATGCATAAGTTTGTAAACATTGAGTATAATAGACGAGTTGTTAAGTGTGGCTATACTGAGCCAATAGCAAGTGGCAGAAGCAAATGGCAAACAGTGACGAAAAAAATAACGCACTCAACCTTTAGTGAAAATAACAATGTTTTTCACAGTGTTTCTATTGCTGTTACTCAAGAACAAATGTTCTTGGGAAGTTGCGCATACGGTCCAGATGTTTTGTTTTCTCGTACCAGTACATGAGATCAGTGTCCAGCGAGGACGTAGAAATTCACATAGACAACCCAAGACTTTGTCCAGTTGCGGAACATGTGCGGTACCATTTAAATAGTTGTACATTAACTACTGTCAGAACTGTAAAAATGTGTGTTGTTTCTGGGATGAACTCTATGAGGTTCAGGACTCTATTTATGGTTCAGTACTGCAGAGTACCTGCTATCTGTATTGTATTTGCAATTTAAAGATATTATTGCTAATTATTTAATCTGCATCCTGCTAGCAAAACAGATTTAGCAAGCAGAATGTCTTAAATGATGGAAAGGAGTCATACAATTATAAGAAGATAGGTCACAATCAAATAATGCTAAAAGTACGTAACACTGAATTGGTTCCCCAAATAGATCACTCTATACCTAAGATTTAGACACTTGTGAATTTGTATTTGTATTATGTATACGCTAAAAGTTATAGTTATGGCCGAGGTAACCATACATAAAACATAATTAAAGTAATTAGCGCGTGCTCACAGATGTCCCCTCCCCCCGGTTAAATTTTTCTCTTAAATACACCATTTATCTTGGTTACCATTATTTTACAAATGGAATATAGCATAGGCCACTTGGTTAACCAATTAAATATGTAGGCCAAATGTTGAAGTACTTGCAGGCTGGTACTTCTTGACAGAAACACACGATGATGGAGACGAACACAAAGTCACGCGACTGCGTGGTTGTACGTTTCGCCGACCTGATGAAGCTGTCTTAGGTCGGCAAAACGTCGTCCAACAGCGCGGCTTTGGGTCTGTGAGTACTTCAACATTCTGTGTACATATTTATTTTCCCTAGCAGTGGTTTACGTAACTTCTATTTAAACTGAACTTGCTTCCTCTAATTTACATGAATTTTTCCACAAAGCAAATTAAATGTTATTCCCAACTTACAGATTCATGTAACTGTTGATTGTGTTGAAGAAAATGCATTTTTCCACAATTTGCATACATTTGTCTTGCTTTCAGATGGAACACAGCATTCAGATTGTTGATATTTTTGTTTTGGCTTGGCTGTGGCACAAGCTACAGAGTTATTTCGCAAGTCTTTCACGTTCTGTTGTCGATGGTTGGAGACATTGTGAATGGAATGAGAGACGATATCATTCACCATCTTCTGAAAGATGTGCTAAAATTTCCCAGAGAGAACGAGTTGGCACATACTGGACAGCAGTTTGGGCAGCTAGCTAACTCTGCTGTTTTCGACACAGTTGGTGCAATTGATGGATGCCAGGTCAAGGTTATGGTCACAGGACCAAACAAAAACGAATATTTTAATTAGAAAATGTGATTATTCTGTACATTTTCAGGCTATTGTTGACCATGAAGGTAAATTTCTAAATATTGATGTTGGCTACCCTGGGTCAGTACATGACTCTCGGGTGTTGCGAACCAGTACAGTGTATAGGGACAGCAAGTATCCCCCTCCTGGATATTTTATTTTAGGTGATGGAGGTTATCCTTTATTCCAGCAACCAATTTGCCTCGTTACACCTTACAGGAATCCTGACCCCAACAATGGCATGCTAAACTTATTCAACACTCATCACTGCCGTACCCGAAGCATTGTGGAACGGGCATTTGGAATGCTGAAAGCAAGGTGGCGAAGTATCTTCCAAAAAACTGTAGAGATAAAACACACAAAGGTTGCTTATCTTATAACCGCTTGTGCAATCATGCACAATATCTGTGTTACTTTGGGAGAGGTACTGCAGCCAGTAGCAGACAATGTTGACGAACAAAACGAAGTGGTTGACATAGAAAACGACGTTGAAATTTGTGGTGCAGAATTTCGTGATCACCTTGCACGACGCCTACAGGTACCTGCTGTAATGTTGTAAGGGTTTGTGACCAACTATGTTTTGTGTCTTAAGTTTTGCATAGGTCGTTAGCGATCAATGTAGCAGTTTGAAAGTACTGCTTAAATTATATTTTCAATCAGTTTGTATCTGTCTGCTGCACATGATATACATACCGATTGACCCATACATGTATTTACATTGTCCTGTACAATGTTTATTTCTGTATTCCACTGTTCAGGACATTTATCTACTATAACTCATTTAGTAACTTAACAACTCAAAATATCACTGAGTTTTGGAATTTTTGATGGTGAAATAATGTGGTAAATGCAGTTTTTTGTAACATCAACACTTTCTGAAAGTACGTATAGACATTATAAGTCAGAGTATAACTTGCATGCTTTTATCATAAACTGTATTAAGTGATTTTGGACCACTCACTATCTGAGTGTGTGCTTTCATGATTTTGCTACCACTCGTATTACTACATTACATACATCCTGAAAATGAAATAGATATTTAACAAAGTAATTCTTTAAGTATGAAAATATCAAAGCTGCATTGGTGTCTGGGCATTGGATACTGTTCCATATAGAATTATTTATTCACACATAACGTGCACATTAAATATTACGTCATCCTGTCATAAAGCTTCTAAAAAAAGTTGTTGCAGGCATTTATGCTGTCAGCGACGTTTACACTTTATTTTGTGTTGAAGGCAGGTTATATGTGCTCTACCAGTGACTCCGTCAAATCATAGATTTTTAAACTGATTTTTACCCGACTGTCACCACCGGTAGTGATTACTGTAAGTACACATGTCTTATTTACCAAACTATCGCTAGAGTAATAATCATATAAAGTAATAAATTTTATAACTCATGCTCATTAGGGAAAGTTTTGTTACAGTGTATTTTCTGTATTGACACCTAATGGATTGAACATTTTCTGAAGCCCATTTTTTTTTTTTTTTACACTATTGTAACCCACAGCCATTGAATTTCCTTATGTATTGAAATTTTTTATCACTTCCATGAGAAACGATGGATAGAGAATCCTCTGTATTGCAATATGAGCACATGCAGTATTTTAAATATTGTTGCGCGTTGGCTGGGCAGCAGGCACATTACATCATGCTGGGTGGTCAGCCCTGTGAGTCAACCAGTGATGTCATGGGTTTTCGCAGCTATGTCGCATCTCCCGAGAGACGTCACTGGGTTTCCCCGATGACCACGGTGCGAATACGTGACTATCTACAGTCTACAGTCACGAGTGAGGTGGTGTCTTATTTTTAGACCACAGGTCATCATATTGCATCAGCCATTGACGTCACTGAAGGGGCCGTATAAAAGCATCGGAACTGCGCAACATGAGTCAGTCTAGTATTGCAGAGTCTTGTGCGGAGTCGGGAAGTGAGAGTCTTGTGGAGTCTTAGTAGTGAGTCGTGAAGATGAAGTGAGACCGAGAGTGGTGTGAGGCAGCGCCTTTAGGGACGGCGTGGCCACGGGGACGATGATGGACGTCGTGAGAAGTGACGGGCCGAGAGAAGACGCTGACAGCGACGCAGAATTGAGGACCCAGCGCCTTGGGGGCGGTAACACGACGGCGTCGAGGCTGATGTAACATCGACGGAGCTGACGAGGTGTGGCGTCTTAAGGATGCCGACACGGCGGCGGTAGTCGGTGTCGAGTCTGAGTAACATCAGCACCCTGCAGAAGGGACAGACAACACTAAGGCGTTGTGTGTCGGCACGACTGATCTGACGAGTTGTGGCGTCTCGAGAATGGCAGTGCGATGGCAGTGGTCGGTGTCGAGGCTGTGTTACGCCAGCGGGCTGCAGGAAGGATAAACAACACTTGTGGTGTTGTGTTGGAGTCCTGCAGAGGTGGTGAGCTGTGGAGAACAACACTGACGGTGTTGTGCCGAGGAGGGCAGTAACTGGTGACTTGAGGAGACCGGGTGATTCAAGAGAAGGAGTGCTTTGAGAGTTCGCTATTGGTCCTGCTCGGAGGAGGTTCTAAGCTTGTGCAGTGAGGCTGGTGTGGACATCTTGGTGATGTCAGGAAGGCGTCTTGGTGACGTCGGAGTCTACTGCGAGGCTACAGGCACATACCTTCGGAGCAGTACTGGGTGAGACAAGAGGGCTTCTGCTGCGGGTCGACAGGTGAAGAAGAGGTGTGCGACGGGAGTCGAACCGAAGACCTCAAGAGTGAAGACAGTGGTGCACTCTGGGTGCTGCACTGTACATGGTGAGCCATCCTCCCTTAGGACTGTTAAGGTTGTACATTGTCATTTGAGTAACTGTTGATTGGATATATGACAGGATTTTGTGATTTGTAGTGTTTAATTAATTACTGGTATAAATATTCTTGTGCTTTAATTGTCTAAGTTAATTAACGTTATGTTGCACAGTACTAATTGTGTGCGTAATTAATTGTGTTGTGAGAGTTATAGTTGAATACTGTTTTGTGTATTTCGTAGCTTTGTGAGCTATTAAATCCAGTACTTAATTTAACTATTTTGTTTATAATTATAAAACCTCTATCCCAAAAGAACTCATGGGAATTGCCCACATGAAAAGTTTATGTTCTCCAAACTTGTAACAATATGTCCACTCATTTACAAGAGGTTGTACAGTACCTGTTATTTTCTTGCTCGAAAAAATAGGCTACAGCTAACCTGTGTTTTCGTTACACTGCAATTATTGTCTTCAATTGTTACTTTTTTTTCAGTACCTTGAATAATGTATATAATTCATAAATGCCGACAATGACTTCATTAGGTGGCCTATTCAATTTTTTTTAAGCAGTGGCTTATTTTAAAATTGTGTCTTTTCCACTAAGTGATAAAAATATGTTTTGTAATAGAAAATAAAATGTTTTATTTGTTATGTAAGTTCTGTCTGTGTTTCAATGTTTAGTGAATAAAAGCATGAAATTTATGTTTGTTTTTATTTTCCAGACACAAAAATTGAGAATTGAATGAAACCATCCAACTGTTGAGCTAAAAAATAGTTGTGCATGCAAGGTACCTATTTCTCACATATGTTGTAAATTACAACTGTAATATTACAACAATATTAAATGGTTGCCCACATCAGTACACTACAATACTGTATTATAAGCAGCATTTGAAAGAGAGCCTTTTCAACCACATGAAATTAGGAAAATATGTGTTATCGAGGTCAAATTATGGACTATTTGCATAGACTGAAAAATATTTACAACTCATTTTCAAGGTACTTGATGAAATAAATAGTCCAATTAGTACACAGTTACTGCAACCAATGCTTATTACCTTAATGAAAGGTAAAATGTACAGGAGAATGCTTGATTTTTTTTAGCACATACTGAAAGCTAATTGAATTTTTTTTTAACATTTCGGAATTGAATGGAACAATTAAACTTGCAGGATAAATTAAATTCTGTATTTCAGTACTAAAAATTATTTATTTTCCAAATTTCTGACAATGCTCAGAAGCTCTTCTTGCCGATTATTCATCGCTTCTAGACTTGTTTTTATGGCATTGCAGGTGTCTATAATTGCTGCGGAAAGGTCTTCCTTCGTCCTCTTACGTGGAGGAGGCGTAGATCCTTCGGAACTGCGAATACTACTGCAGGGTGTCCTCTCTGGGATGCTGCATGACGAATCGATTACTTCAGGTGGATTTATGGTGTCTTTTTTCTTCATGACTTTATCCATAGCATCCCAGAAAGGCCATGTCGAAGGAGTGTCCTCACCCTGTGTAGCACCTGCCCGACTTTTCGGATGCAATATATCGTAGAAAATAATACAATATAGTTATATGAGAAAGCTGTGTTTTAAATTTCTATTAAATGTCTTATTCAGTGCTAATTTGGGCATTTTTTCATGTAGTTGCAAACATACCTACTAAATTTGGTACAAAATGTTTACTCAATTTTCAGTAACCTACTTCATAATAACATCAAAGACATAATTCAGGGTCTTCACGTGGTAAAAATGAATAATTTTATATTTGTATAACACATTGATCATTTTATAGACTGTACTTGTGACTACACTTTCCAAAATTTTTTAGCTATCTCAGTATTTCCATAGCGGCTTGTTAAAATCATAATTTGCAAGGTATGAGAACATAGAAATAACAAAAACCAAGTGACTTAGTCCAATGAAATAATTTACGCTGAAAATATATGTTATGGGCAATATGCTAAAATATTTAAAGACACACAACAAAGTCCTTTTGTCTATTTTAAAAATTGCCATAAATAAAGTAAATTGTCATTTTTGTCGTATGTTTTTAAAAGGTACAAAGAAATTTCATTGTATGTTTTTAAATCTTTTAGCATATGGCCCATAACATGCAATTTCAGTGTACATTATTTCATTACATTACGTCACTTGGATTTTTGTTATTCCTATGATCCAGTAACTTGCAAATTTTGACTTTGACATGTCGAAAACGAAAAACTACGAGAGTTCTAACTATTTTAAAAGCGGAAACTGTAGCCACAATTTATGTCTATTAACGAACAATATGCCATGCAAATATAAAATGATGGATATTTGCCTCGAGAACGACCTTACGGACCACACATACGAACGTTATATATTGTAAATATGAATATTGTTCAACATTTAACAAAAGGAATATTTGTCACTGTTGTGCTAAAGAGGTCTGCAAGACTTGCCTGATAACTCTTTTTATTTACTAATGGTCCTAGGCTGTTATTCAGACTCATGTTAGTAAAGTTTACCTCCACTCCCAATGCTCATGCATACTAGCCTTAGTGGACCGCTCAAAAATTTTACAATATATTTTAGTAACACTGTACAGCAACTGTTGCATATCATGTGCTAGGTTACACACCATGCTCACCTGATTTCTGAGCCATGTTCAGTAAAACTCACATTGTTTTTACTCGATTATATTATTCCCAAACACTGTGGTCAACAAGTGAGAAGGGGGGAGATTAAAAAAACCTATTCTTGGTTGGCATAATGTTGGGCCTACCTACTGAAAACTTTCTAAAATTGTCGTATTAACATTAACCCACCTTTTTACCAACATAAGTGGTTTAATTTACAGGAAACACTAGTGTCATTTTACCTTTCAGAAGCACTGTCCAAATTAAAAAAAAATTGTGGCTGATTTTACCAATGCTTCTCAAAATGTATGTATAACTTAATGTGAAGTAAGGCTTACCTAGCATGGTTCAGCATTTCCCTAAAACTTAAGTGCAGCTCAAAAATATTTTAAACTTTGCCAAAGCACAACCTAAAAACATTTGTAAAACAAAGAAAATGGATGCCGTGGAAGAACTGGAAGCATATGCTGAGGAGGTTAATTACGTTTTTGAGATTGTGAATATTGCACTCCTGTTTTCTAGCAATTCAAAAATATCCATATGGTGAAGTAGGCTACCACTTGGAAATATGTAAAGGCGGGAAAAGGCCGCTAGGCTACTATTACTACAAAAAGTAGATAGGAGTGTACAAGTACTTGCAGAGCTGCACTGCACGTAGAGGAACACATAACACACTTAAGGACAACACACATTTTGCGCGGTCGCAACGTTTCACTGTTGTGTTCATGGTGAAGCGTACATTCATTACGCTTGGCTTAGTTGAGACCTTGTTTGGGACGCATTGGTGAAACCGGCCATAAGAACCTTTGATGCAATATAGTTGAGTAATGTTGACCCAATGAAAACATGCACAGTACATAAAACTTTCCTATTTTTCAAATAGTTTGTTGGCACTGTCTAACGAATAGGTTTAATTTTCAGTGCGGTAGCCATTGAAAATGTATTAAAATTTACTCTGAATTGGTATCACAATATTTAAAGAGCGTGTGTTTTTAACTTTACAGTTTGGTACCAATAAATTTCTCTCCAATATGTACAGTGGTAATGCGAAAAATTCCACTTTCTTTTACATTGTAATACAGCAAATGGTAAAATATGCAATTTTTTCAGGCAAGGTATCATTAAAAATTTGTTATTTTAAAATTGTATTTTGAAATAAAAAGAGTGGATGGATTTTATGTCACTATTCAATACAATTACAGTGGATTCTCTATCCATGATTTCTCGTGGGACTCACAAAAATTTTCAATACGTAAGGTATTTAAATGGATGTGGTCGTAAAATGCTGTCAAATAAAGAAATGGACCCCAGAAAGTGTTACATGAATGCATATATTTCAATACATTAGGTTTTACTACACAGAGAATCCACTGTATACTTTTTTACTTTGCAATACCAAAAATGGTAAAATGTAGTTGAGTTTTCGGGCAAAGTACATTTATAAATAGACATATTGAGAAGTAGAAATGAGCTGATCTAATAGTAAAATTATACCCTTCCTAACTTTTTTATGTACGTTATGACACCACATTTCAACTTGTCATGTTTTCTGATTGTGTACACCTGAGTTAACTGTTAAAGTGTTTTGAGGGAAGATGTAGGGGATGATTGAAATACGTAGTGGTGTTGACATTATTTCCGTAAGTAATTCTGCGTTTCAGTTAGCAGTATCAGACTGTAACAAATTCCAATAAAATATATGTTATGTCACCAAATGGAAGAAAAGTGTATGAATTAAGGAGTTGTACAAAATACAAAATGATTTAAGGCAGTGAACACAGCCCTAATAGTATTTAGAGTTTCATGAATGTATATAAGTAACAAGCAAAAAAATTATTGTAATATGATTTACCTTGTACTTCCTAACAAGAGTATCCCACTTCTTTTTAGCCTGTACGACACTTACATCAGTAGCACCAATTTCTTCCAAAACAATGCTGAAACATACAAGTAAGAAAATAATTAAATTTTAAACTCTGGCACTGATTAGTATTTCTAATTTCAATTTTCCAATAGCAAACAGTTGTTCAAAGTGCTTAAGTCAACATAAACTAACCATTATATTCATAGTCACAGCTGTGACAGTTACAATCCACATAAACCTAACTAAACACAACAATGTATGTTTTGGAAAATTATACTTTACTTGCCAAGTAAAATTTTATAAAACCACTTTGAAATATAGGGAAATGACAAGTTTGGTTGTCCAGTATGTGAGGCTCAGCTGGCAGGTGTGTTGGAAGATATAGTACAGGCTATTGATGGGGGGAAAGTCAATCATTGCCACAGACTTTGAGAAGGTATAGTTTTGAAAAGATCTTGAAGAAACCGGATGAACTGTGAGAAGACAAGTGGGTGGTGCAATGGAATGGGGATTTTCTATGGGGATGATGACAGAGATAAACTAGGGGAGGCATAATCAGAGAAGGGAAAGGTTACTTAAGGGGTGCCGTAGGAAAATGTTCTTGGTTCCTTGTTTGCAGATCATTGTGTGTTGTACACAGAAGGATAAGTGGAAAAGGTTGTCTGGGCAGGAGCTTGAGAAGGAAGTGTTGATTAAGGCAATGGGATGAAAACCATTGACAGACAGGAGAAAAGTGAGAAGACTGGTGAGATTGTACAAGGTGGTAAAGGGTAAGGGAGGATGGGGAAGTTTAGGTTGTTGACTAAGGGAGAGGAAGCACCAGTGAAAAGATTCAGAGGGTGTGGAGGTGAATAAATCAGAGTAGACGGTCTATGCTGGTTGGGTCGGTGAGAAAATGTAATGTTTTACAAGAGTATTTGGTGACTGTGAGAGAAGTTAGGAGGATCAGTAAGGGAATGGAAAACATTTGAGAGAGAAAGGACTGAACTCGTCACTGAGCAATAGCCCTATTGCAAATGCTGCTTTTTATAATATTATTGATACAGTGGGTGGTTTCTGTATGTTGCCTAAATTTAATCACACATTGTTTGTTACAATAGTTACCTTTAATTTGAACTCGCTTAGCCCAAACAACACAACATGGATTTTGCGGAAGACTGAACAGCTAATAAACACACAAAAAAAATTGTACAACCCACGGTTTTAGATTAGAGAGTATTACCATTAATTTTGTGTGGGGCTGCGACTAATAATGTTTGCAATCTCGTAAAACTTCACATTCTAATTTCCTGTATTATGAAACGTAATCTATTTAAAGGAGGTAAATTTCTAACTTCATGTAAACACTGCTCCGACTAAATTCATAAATTTAACACTTTACGAATTAACAACACATTTACATACTCTGTAAAACTATTATTTAAAGTATTACCTACATCTCTACCTACTCAACTATGAAACCCTGAATGTAGGTCTACTTAATTTTGTGTGGCATTTATATATATATATATATATATATATATATATATATATATATATATATATATATATATATATATATAAAACTGAACTGTAAGCAGAATGCTTGCTGGTCACAGCAGAAAATTTTTCATGTACTAATTGAGGCTGTGCTTTGTGATTACATTTTTTTAGACCATACAAAAAATTGATGGCAAAATTAAGAAAATAGCCTACATATTTTTGTGGTTTTAAAACAACCACAACTCTAAAGAACATGAAAGTAAACAAGCAGTTTCGCCTTACTATAAACTGCGAGAGTTATTTATTTCCGATGTATTTTCTCTCGTGCTTTCTGAAATTTATACATCTTGACATTCGAGGTTATCTTGCATCCTTACGTGTTATTTCGTAATAGTAATTAGAATTTTTGCACAGCCGAAACGAAACATGTAAGAATGGAAACAAGTGGTCCAGGTTACTTACCCATAGCCGTTTGTTGCAGCATTTCGTCTTCCTGTAAACAAAGTTTCGTTTTTCCCTCTACTTTCAATAAACGTTATGGTTTCTTCAGTCGTCCCTGAAAGCAAAAATACTCGAACAATTAATTATCAAAGTTGTGTGGGGGCCTAATTACATTACTGTAATATGTATTTTAAACATACATTGCGGCAAATGTATTATTACAAAACTACTCATATTTCCTTACTCATTTTACGCCTTTTTTATCCATTCTAAGCATAAACTTCAAAACAACCCTGGAAAATTTGCAAAACTTCTATTTCTTCTTACTGCCACGTGTTGTGAAAGTAAACCATAGAGAAACGACTATCGCCAGGGGCACGAGAATGCGTGCCATGAATCCTTGAGCCGAGGATGTGTAGAAGGGTGCATCTTGAATCCTTGGTAGAATTCGGACACGATTAAAAAATGGCCGCATCCTTCACGATGCACTTTTCAAGGATTCGAGGCTGCGAAGGATCCTTCAGGGCACTATTCGGAAACGGCCATAAATTAATGACTTCACTGGCCGCACAGAAAAACTCAGCTCACGTCACTTTGTTGGCAACCGCCACAAACGATATGGCAACAACCGCTCTTCTGCGCGGGAGCGACCTCATTCGCGCTACTCGCCACAAGGCCAAGTGGCGCATTCTGTAGGCGGTTCATAGAACGAACCCATAGCCTTGTAGTATAGGGAACACTCAGCGTTTTGCAAACTGTTCGCAATTCATTTGTGCTACAAAATATGTTATTAGCAATATGAAATATTTGAAAATTCTTTTTTTCGAAAATGCTATGGTTATATTTCGCTGTGTATGTATTAATATTAAAAATAACTGTTTCAAAATGTTATTATGTTGTCATGCTAACGATATAATTTTTTTTTAATAAATGGTTAAAATTATTTTTATGTCATGTCAAGCATCACTTTCCAAAAAGAAATATCCGAAGAAATGAAAACAATTTAAAAATTGAAATTTCATGTAATAGTTAACGAGTTTTGTGCTGCATTGATATAACAATCAAAAGTAAACCCCATTTTATCAAAATTCGAAAACCCTATCATGTTTAAATCATGATATTTTTAAAGAGTAACATCTCCTTATTGTTACAAGCTTGCGGGCTAGGTACGTTTGGGGATGGAGGTCTTTGATAAAATAAAGAAAATAAATCTAACCTAGTTTATTTACAACTGTATATACAAAAAATTCTATGTCTATAAAGATGTATCACAATATATGGCAAACAGAAGAAATAACTACTATTTACATAAAGGATAAAAAAAATACATCTACACAAGTTCTCTGTATATGGAAAGGTTACTAGTCACTCGCAATGGTGGACCCAAAGAAATAATACCGCAGAATCTTTCTGGCCTAGAATCACCTTCTTCCTCCTACTTGCTGCGGTCCCATTCGCTGGACGCCCTTGAACAGTCGTCGCAATCCAATACTCGTCACTATCACTTCAGATCACACTAGGCACCTGCCAGCAAAAACTCTCTCGCTCCTGCTGCAGCTCCCCCTTATATACCTCACCCTCCTTCTCGAATTATCTCGGCGGGTCTCTGTTCTCCAACCTCCTGGAAAGATGTCGCTTCAAAGTCACGCACCA
>PNEQ01064506.1:37755-51390 GCA_003012365.1 Medauroidea extradentata | reverse complement strand
TATATATATATATATATATATATATATATATATATATATATATATATATATATATATATATATATATATATATATATATACATATATATATATATATATATATATATCTTGTAATTTTACGTACATATACGCTGTACTTTTTACAAGAACAACCTTGGTAGTGTTATAAGAATTTTTCTTTGGCAGCTGGGTTTCCAGGATTTAATTTGTAAAAGTTCTGACTTTTTTTAGAGCGTGCGAGAGCTTAAATAGAGACAGACAGAGAGAGACATGAAGAGATTGTGGTCAGCGCTTAACATCTTGATATTTAGCACTGCTGAAGGGTGATATGATGTGAGTACGGAGCAGCGCCGAAATGAAAAGGGAGGGGGGGGGGGAACGGTAGTTCCCCGAAAAAACCCGCCGACCAGCGGCATCGTCGGGCACAATTTCCACATGCTCCATACTTACATCATGTCACCCTTCGGCAGAGCTAAAGACCAAGATGTTAAGCGCTGACCGAACCAAAATCCCTTCACTTTGCCACTGTCACCTGCAATGGAAAGTTACAAACAAGGATATTCTATGGTTGTGGAGCATGGTGTATATAGTAGTAAAGCAACGCAAGTATAGTGATGGTGAATGTAGATACGATATGGAGGGGGAAGGGGGTATAGCTGGAGACGATCCAGGGTCGCAGGCGGCGGGTACGAGCGCTGGCATGTGATGGCGGCCCGCGGCACAGTGGAACCATATTGTTACTGGTGGTTACGACGGTTGAGACACGCCCACCTGTAAGTAGCCACTTAGCATATCGGCGGTGTTGTGCCGGTGACCGCGGGCGGCATTCCTGGGCCGTCCTGGATTGCATGGCCCGAGCAGGACTCACTGAACAGACTGTCGCAGTCCAAGACCTTGTCGACTACCCAGCTGATCTATGTAAACATCTCTGACCACTGCCGTCAATAGTACAGTGTCGAGACATTCTACATAGCGACCCTGCAAACAAAGCTCATGTCACAGGCTAAATATGACGTGAAATGACTGGAGCCACTTTACACGAAAAGAATCTTGCCCCAGTTTGTTTCAGCGTCTTACGTGCACATCTGCAATTCTGCTTCATGGTTATTGGCAGCGTGTCTATGTGAAGAGCCGTATCTTATTTGACTGAGCCAATTACAATAACGTTCCCGAAACACCACACGTCTGTGGTTTGCCGGTAGAATCCTAATGCTCGTGAGAGTTGAAATATCCAATCACTGACCACGTATCAGAACTGCATGATGTGCACGTAAGACACCGAAACAAAGTGAGGCAAAATTATTTTCGCGAAAAAACAGGGATCCCTAGTTATAGTCTTCTACCAGCAAACCACAGGCGTGTGGTGATGCAGTAACATTATTGCGATTGGCAGAGTCGACATATGCCACTTCACAAAGACACGCTGCCAATAACAATGAAACATATTTGTCGATTTGCACGTAAGGCACTGGAACAAACTGGGGTAAGATTCTTTTCGCGAAATGTTCGTGCCCCTAGGTATGACGTGGCGAGTCACTTGATACTGGCGAACTTGGCCGCTTATTGGCTGTCCAATGCTGTCGATGCCAGTCCCAAACCTGCTTGGCTCCTGCATGTTACGGCAGGTTTCCTATCGGCCTGGCTGCCGGCTAGCAGGGCAGCTGCCTTAAGGGTGAGGCTACCGCAATTTTCATCACCATTATTTTATTTTTTATTTGCACCAGAAATTTTTTTTTCTTATTTTATACACAAAATGTGACTAAATTTGACTCTTATGAATTTTTTTTATCTGTCAGAGTTTTCGAGTAATGGCTATTTAAAGTCATATTTTGCAAGTTTCCGTTTTAACGACCACACTAAAACCAACTGATATACCAAACTCAAAAAGTCACAGAATATGAAGATATTATAGGCTACAATGTCATGCTCTTAGAAATAAAGAATAAAAATAATTTGTATTTTTTTAAAAAATATTGAATTTTTTAAAATTTTTATTTTTAGTTTCGGCATTTTTTTAAAATACAAATAATTTTTATTCTTTATTTTTAAGAGCATGACATTGTAGCCTACAGTGTCTTTATCCACTGTGATTTTTTCAGTTTGAGAATATCAATTTGTTTTCGTGTGGTCGTTAAAACGGAAACATGCAAAATATGACTTTAATAAGCCATTACGCAAAAACTATGAGTGATAAAAAAATTTTCATAAAAGCCCAATTTAGTCACATTTTGTGTCTAAAATAAGAAAAAAATATCTGGTACTAATAAAAAAATGTTGATGGAAATTGTGGTAGACCGCGTCCTTAATGCTTATTGGCTGTAGGCGAGAGAAATTGACACGACGCCACGAAGGCACGCAGCCAGTGGCAACCGGTATGGGTTGTTGCCATTCGGACCATTGGACAATGGTCAAAACTTGATCTCAAATCTAAATTTTCGGGTCTCTAGTGATACTCTAGCGACTCTAAAATCTCTCGAGGTCAATGTCCTGCACGTTTTAATTAGAGACCTAGAAATTTCGCGAATTCATTTGAGAGCAAGTTAGATTTCAAACTACTGTACAAAAATTAACTCACGCGATTGGACTACCATTTGTGAATAAGGCCTCGAGTATGACGGACCAATAGCAAGCCTACATAACAACACCCCACTGACTGACACTATGCCACAGAATATTTAGGAATACAGACGTGAAATAGCCGGTAGGACAGAGAACTCAGTCACACACGCCAGCAAAATGACTTCCCTGGCCAGCAACATGGCGGAGACGCCCACAGCCAATCAGCATAAGGTGGCCGCCCTGCTAGCCGTTCGCCAGGCCAATAGGAAACCTGCTGTAACATGCAGGAGCCAAATAGGCACGAGGCTGGAATCAACAGCCTGGGGTAGCCAATAAGTGGATAAGCTCGCCAGTATCAAACGAGCCGCCACGTCATTTCACGTCTGTTTTACTGTTTAGTCTGCGACTGTGCCTTGTTAGACATTCAACTGTTCACTCACTGGAGCAGCAGCCAATGAACAAGTATCTGATGACATAGTGTATACAGGACTATGGAGTCTAACCGGCTGGTCGTTGAACCCGCGACATTTCCGGGTGTCTAGCTATAATTCATTGACCTGTGTATACTCGAACCCCGAACATTTGTCCATTAGCCTCTGCTCCACTGAGTAGCAAATATTCACCCAGTAACTGACAGCACGGTATTTCAACCTTGTTTTCTCTCAACGAAGTACTTCACGGCGATATAATCAAATCTCAGACGTCAACGAAACGTACGCGGGTTTAAAATCATGCTTGTTCTGAAGTCAATTCGTAAAGTTTTCCAGTGGCGGTTCGTGGGTTGTGGCCAGGTGGGGCTGCAGTTGCCAAGAGTTGTACAGGGTTGTGCGCTGGTTGACTCTACAACCACTGACAAGCTGATGTGCAGGTGCCCCTTACTACTGAGTGGTCACAACACATCTAGTAGCCGGCAAATATTTCATGCTCGTTGGTCTACGGCGCGTTCATCGAGAGTGTACAGTTCCGACTATCTGCAGTCCCACCTGGCAACAATCCACGAGCCGCCACTGTACCTAGTGATACAGTCAGTAAGTTATGTGACGGGTTGTAGAGTAGCGCTGCAGATGTAGTGGCCGTCGTGCGCGACGCGACACATACGACAGCCTCGGCGGGTTGGTTTCTGAACAGCGACTCCCGCGAACAAGGGTGGAGCCCTCGCGCCCGACAATATAGCGGGCCGCGTATCTGCCGCTTATCAGAAAATTAGCTCGTAAAGACAGCGCCGTGCCGCGGCGAAAAAAGGCGGCCCGCCACTTTATCCCCGGAGCGTGCAAAGTATTAAGAAAGACTCGGCGGCCGTAAGCAGCCCGTTTTTAAAGATATTATTTCCCGCTAAAACAAACACAATTTTCCAAGTCGTTTAATCCTCCCTCTCCAACACCCTTGCACCCTCTTCGCGGTTATGTCGCGTCACCGCGTGGTTTGGAATATGCAACAGTGCTATGACGAGATTTCTCTCTCTGTCTTTCTCTTGGCTTGCCTCACTTCTCCTCCTTGTTCTGCTCTCAATAATTATTACATTGCTGGCTGCATCGTGCTTCAGCAGCTGTAGGAGTCAAGAAGAGCCCAGCACTAAATCTTGAATAATGTCTAGCCCCAGTGACTTTTCTGGAAAAGAATTTTGCACCACTCTGCTCCTTTGTCTTACGAGCACACCTATATCTCTGCTTCGTGTTCAATTATGGAATGTTTCTAACTCTCAGTGGTTTGGGATTGTACCCGCTAATCACAGGCGTGTGGTGTAAATAACCTGGTCCTGATTGACGCAGTCAAATGAGAAACTCCTCTGCAAAAATTCACTCCTGCTAATAACCATGAAGCACAGTTGCTGATGATCACGCAAGGCACTGAAACAATGTGGGACAAAAGTATTTTCGCAACAAACTCGTTATTCTACATATGCGAATTAAGAAAATTGGGGCTTATATAACCTGGGTGGTCTCTAAGCTGCTCGGCCAATAGTGGCAAAGCATGTGTGATTGGATGGGCTCTCGGCCAACGAGAGGCAAGTACTCTCCTGATTAGCTGAGCACCTTGTAGTGATGTTGGCTGGTACTCTGCCAAGACTGTTAAACATAAATCAGAACTTCAAATCGCATTTGGCTGTACAACTCACCAAACTAGTAGGAACACAGTGCACATGCACGAGACCCTGTAAATATGTAAATATTGTAAATTAAGTCATACAACAAACTCACGCAGAATAATGCATGTATTTCTTGCACAGTACCCCACCTTACACTCACAAAAACAGCCATCCCAATGACAGGTTGACTAACTTCAAGTAGGGAAGCCTCACCTAGGCGCATTATTACCTAGGGGAGGTACCTATAGGGAAAAATCAACACAACAAACATATCACAAGTAGCAAAAAAGCATATATATATATATATATATATATATATAATAAAATTAATGACCAATACAGCGACAGTTGCAATAAACACAAAAATTAACTAACTCTATAACAACCAAGGGTTTATGTTTGCATGCTCAAAAACAAAAGGGTTTTATTCTATATTATGTCTAAATTTAATGTTAAGGTTCTCACAGTGTTCATAATTCACCTTATGTTTATATCTCTAATACTACTCAAAAGTGTTACACGTTATGCTACAGCTAAACAAATCTAGACGAGGCACACAGCCAAAACTATCAAAACTAAAGCTCACACAAACCCACTTATGCAGGAGGTACGCCCTACAGGCAGGTACTCCAAACCAAAAATTCGGAGGCTTGTAATGGTGTTGGTCTCAACAAGGCCAACGCCATGGACCTCATCAAACAAAAAAAAAAAATCTTAGTGTTCCGACCAGCTGTGTCTCAGCCTGAAGACGGGGATGGATCGCAATCCCCCAAACGTTGCATTTTTTCGTTGATTTTAACTTATGTTGTGTTGTCTCTTGTTTTTTGTTTGTTGTACACTGTCCACTGTTTATGTATTTTTTCATCTATTCTCATATTGTGAATCTGGTTTTTTTCTTTGTGTCTGTCCTTTGTATTTGGGTGTTGTCAAATTCTTGACTGAATACTATCTTTAGAATTCTTGCTGAGAAAAAAACCTGATGGAATTCCTCTGTGATTGTTTTTTCTTACGTTTTATGTGCTTTTTTCTGTGTGTTTTGTATTTTGTCACTGACTTTCAATACAAGTTCGGTCAACAAAACATGAGCAATGGTGTAGTCCACAATCCAATAAATTCTAATTGTAAACTCCCATCGCAACAAACGTTTTAAAATCTCATAAACACGCTATATTGAAGTCTAACCAACACTTAACTTTCCCCGCAACAAATCAGTGATTATATCAATTGCAGAATCCAAAAGTATGTTCACTGCAGTGGCATATCGTGGTCGTATTCCAAGACATGCAATAAGCTTAAATTATATGCTTTGAGCATGTGGACTTAATGTGCCTACCTGTTATATACAATAAACAAGTGTTGTGTAGACCGCGGTGTATTACTGGATAATACGTTCCTTGCCTCTTATATGTTACTGTAAGAAGAGTGAGCCTGCTCCTACAAGTCTAATGTTCCCACACACAACTCTGTGTTGAGTATAGTCATTGCAAGAGATGATAGTTTATCACGGGAAAAATTTACTGTATGCTAGGTTTCAACGTACGTTATCTAATAAAGATTACTGGTTTTTGCTTATACTTTGATCTGTTACCCTATTTGACTGAATCACTATTGTGATATATGACACCTGTTACTGGTCTGCAGACAGCTACGTTGTGTCAGAGGTATATCACCCAATCATACATGTTGCAAAAAACTGCAACGTTTTCTAGGTTATGTTGGCACACTAAACATTTTCGCGATATACCAACATCTCTAGTCATGGCTTTTCACCGTTTGCCTTGGAACACGACCTCGATACGCCATTGGTTCATTTACTCTGCTATTTTAACTCTACCACTGTTGAGGAAGCGCTTCATGGAGAACTAAGCGCCAATAAAAGTCCTACAAGGAAATGAGGATCTAATCCCGTCCTGCCTGGTCTCCTGGCTGCTCGATTGGTACTCATGTTTACTTTTAAATGGAAGCATTAATAACTAGGAGAAGGAACGTTTCTCTAGTTCAATGTCCTGCTTGTTAGAATGCTCGTACTGTGTATACTCATGCCCTGAATATTTGTCCATTGGCTGCTGCTAACTGGAACACCAGACAATGAACGAATGGACGGGCTTGAGTACACGCGACTGTGGAACCTAACATACCGGTAATTGAACTAGCAACATTTCCATTTCCTTACAAATAACTGACTATATGCCTATAAATTAAAATAAATTAAATTTCTTGATTTTTGTAACTTTTTGGTTTTTAATATTGGTAACTTTATATGGAGTAGATATCGACATCTATTTTTAAAGGTTAACAATAAATGAACTATTTAAACCGACGTTGCCATAGCGTGTTTCGTAGCTCCACCTGTGAGTTAACGAGTCTAAGCAACGCAAAGAACCATATTACTTCGAATTTAATTTAGTGTACCTAAAAAACTTTATAAATGTTTCTATAAGATCAAGTTTCGTACTGCCATACATTAGTGTCGCACTAATACTCCTGAGAAACCAACGACAGAAACATGGAAGTCTCGATCACAATCACTACGACCGCACCTGGGAAATATAACATTCAACATTAGTGGGTCAACGTAATTGGAAACAATCATAAAGAACAAGTGAGCTCGATAATAATATTGTCTGATCTACAGGATGCCGCCTAGCTGCACGTTAACGGCTCAGAAGCGACGGGCTGTATTACATCGTTAATTTAAATTACCCAATTTTCGTTTAGTAAATAAAAAGTGAAAAAAAAAATTATCACCAATGTGTCTAAGTAAGTATTTATGGACTAAATTGGTATTATGATATATTTATCCTTTGATATATGGGTAAAGATTATTATTTTCTGAAATTTTGAATTTGCTAAATTATTTAATAATTTTGATTTACAATTTTGAATACGGTGTGCGTAAAGAAAGACAAACTAATTACCTAAGTGCCTATTAAAATATTTTGAAATAAATCTTGCCACGTCTGTAACCAGGAAGGAATTAAGAAAAATTGGGCATGCTTAGTGACACGGGTTCTTAACGGTGACCTTGAAGCGCTAATCAAAATTCGTATTGCCTCAACGAACCAAGTGCTGAAATAGCGTGCAAGGTTCCCGCCGATCTATTTTTACCATGGGATTTTAAACGGTGAGCATATATTGTGTTTGGTGGAAAGTCTGTAGCAGAGTCAGAACACGTTTATATCTGAGTTTCATATACATCCTGTTAGTACATTTTGAAGCATGGCGGTCTGAATAAACTGTTGTAGTTAGGTTGGAGGATTTAGAAAACAGTATGTTAATTAAAGAGTATGGTGTACTAAAAATTACATTTCGACTTTGTCCAAACAGTTTTTTCTCCTCGTACATCGGCACAATGGGTACAAGAGGAATACTTTCATAAAATAAAAACGTCTTTATGAATGCACTGCAAAACATTTGAAGCGCGCATACGGCGGCGCCCTTAAAAGTGGAGATAAATTATAATTTTATGTTTGTATGAAATAATGTTAATTTTGCAGACGTTACTTAGAGTACATTTTCCTCTTACGAAGAAATTTAGCTCAGCCAGTTTTCATATAATAGCATTTCAGTGTCAAAATTTGCACGCTTGCAGATCTTATAAGTCGCAAAAAAAATTAACAAAAAATTAATTTAAAACATTTACCTCAAAAACATCACGTCTCTAGTCACTACTTGACTTGTTTTAAAATACAATACAAAATATTTTTGAATTAAAAAAATATTTTCTAAAATTTTTAATTTGTCCTCTTTTATCGATTTTTTTAAATACAAAAATATTTTCAAATGGATTTTAAAACATATCAAGCAGTATCCCTAGACATGTATATTAAGTTCGAATTTTTTAATCTATTTATGTTCATTGGTTTTTCGGGCTTATAAGATCTGTAAAGGTGAATATTTTGACTTTGAACTGCCATTGTGGTTGAGGAAAAACTTTTTTTGTAAGAGGGAAATGTATTCCTAAATAGCGTCTACAAAACTAACACTATTTCATAAAGATATAAAATTATGATATTCCCAGCTTGAACGCTCGTAAGTCTCTGAGTCCCGGCGCGCGTCTCTGACATTATTAAGTCGCTCTCGCGTTAACAGTCACGTCCGAGGAACTCCAGCAACGAGGAGCCACAATTCAGAAATTTCGTAAACTACCGATTATTTTTAAATTTGCAGTAATCTGACAATTGACGTAGACACTGCCACCGCAAGGAGGGTAAAGATTATTACGGACTTTCAGTAAATATATTAAGAAGGGTGGCGTACTCTCCAGCCGTTTTCGGCTCTGCGCAACTCAATTATAAATGACAGAAAAAAGTATGTTTACAAAGCGTTTGATGCTGTGTCAGATATTCTTCACATTACGTATTAGCATATATCAGGAAATTCCCCGAATTTATTCGAAAATTCAGTATAATACACTCCTATATGCTTTAATTGCTTTCGCAGTTAAATCGATGTAAAAAAAATGTACTGTAAGAAAATATTTGTAGGACGTTGTCGCTGCAAAATTGTTTAGTAGTTTAGACAAAACAATTTTGTGGTGACAACAGTGTTTTAGTGGTGTCAACAAAATGTTTTTGTGGTGACCACAAATAAAATTTTGCAGGGTAAATACCCACAAAATATTTTTTCCCGTATATTCTTTGAGAACTGAGAACGAATAAAAGACCTGCATAAATAAAACCTACAAAACCCCAAGCTATTTCGTCACATGTACTATAACTGTCCACTCACTGTAGCAGCAGACTATGTACAAGTAACTGAAGATATAGTGTATTACAGTCCAGCCTGCTGGTCGTTGAACCCGTGATGTTTCCATGTCTCTGTTTATTAGCAATCACTAGGTTCTTGAAAGATTCGCGTTTTGATTTGGGTACTGATGAAAATTCACCAATGAGAGGCGCCTGTGTTTTTGAGTACACAAATATTCTGGGAGCCTATGTCAGTGAACCCGCGAATTTTCCCAGCCTCCAGAAGTGACTAAACGTGTCTCTAAGTCGCTTGTGGAACAACTAAACTGACAAATCCAGGTGACTCCAGCCAGAAGCGTGTAATTAGCCTTTACAGTATAAGGTCCTCGATTTTCCAGATGCCACAGCCAGTTTGCTGGAGTTCCTCAGATTGTTTGTAAACCTGGGTAGAAGGAACACATGCCAGTTTCCGAAACATCGTATATGTTGTCATCTAAGGGAGCCAACTATCATCGTCTGTGTTATTTTTGTTATATTTCGTCTTGTCTACGGCCATCTCTGTCGCTGTTTTCATTTTCCTTGTCCCCGTCTTTCGTCTGTCTTGTATACCTGCCAACTTAGTCTTCTCCTCTGCTCGTGTGCCATATATCTCCTCTGTAGATGTTTTATTAGTTGTGTACTTTCTGCAAGAATAATCATCTGCAACAAAAGACAAATGTTAGAACAGGACAACTTAGAGTCTAGAATACTGGACCAAGGGTTACTGCCCTGCCTGTTTAATTTTTCGTTTTTCTCGTCTTTCGTTTTTTCGTTTCCGTTCCGTCCGTTGAAAGAATTATATGTCCTGTTTCTAATACCGTAGGAAGTGTTATAAGTGCGAATAATACATTGTTCAGCTCAAACAAACATCCGTAGAATGCACTCGGTGTTAACTCCATAACTTAATGATGCAAGGGCCATTTGAAGTAGGCCCTACCTTTTTTCTAAAAATATTTTGTTAGTTCTTTTCACACATACAATCCTGTAAATAAATATAAGACAGCATTCGAATTATAAAATTATTTCGACAGGCCTTTTCTCTTTTCCTTTTTCACATTTCCTGAAAAACTTACCATTTTCCACTTATATCGTTTCCCACAAACATTCCTCAATGATTTAGCTAACGGTGCATATCTAACGAAACTATTGTTTGTCACGCATCCCACTGCAAAAATCATTCAAAGGTTAACGTGCACAGTGTCTGTCTACTTAAGGTAAGTATGCAGATGTAGGGGCCAGTGGATTCTTCAACATACCAGTTATCTGGCGATGGTGAAGTATCGCAAACATTTCGTCTGCCAACATACCTCTGAGGAACTTTTCAAAATTCGCGAGGGTAGGGTAATTCACTAAAAATGTCAAGTTCCTGGTGTTTGTAATATGACCACAGGTTAATTTACCCGTGTTCGAATGTTTAACTTATAACCTTTCGGCCAACTACTAAAACTAATTATATATTTGAATATGAACGTAATTAACTGAAGAAAAATAAGTTGTAGGAAGTCTTCCCTGCAAAATTATTTTGTAGCGACCACTAAATAATGTTGTGGTAGCCACAATATTTTAGTGGTCATAACTAAAAGTTTTGGTGGTGACTACAAAATAAGTTTTGCAGGGTGAATACTCACAAAATATTTTGTAGCTACCACAAATTTTTATTTTTAGTGTACGTACGTGAAGAGTGCGCCGTAGATGTAACATCTAACAAATATGTATTATGTCGAAAATATGTAGGGATTGTTCCTGTCATGTTAAAACCTTGACTAGTATTGCAGGGATGATAAAATCCTGCTATTCGACAAGACTTGGTTAACTGAGATAACCTACCCTGCTCCAGCGAGCGAATTTTCATAGTTGCTTCTGGAAACGCTGCAGGTCCTTGGAACATAAATAGAGATGATGGTTTATCGCGGGAAAACTTGACTGTTTGCTAGGTTTCATCGTACATTCAGCTTACCAGAAGATTACTGGCTTTCGCTTGTACGTAGAGATGTTTCCCTGTTTGACTAAACCAATAAGAATCCCTGTATTGTAATATTTGATGCTTATTATTGGTCTGAAGACAACTACGTTGTGTCGGACGTAGATAACCGAATCAAACACGCTGCAAAAAACTATAGGGTTTTCAAAGGTATGTTGGCACAAATAATTTTCGCGATATACCATCATCTCTAAACATAAATTACTGGAAATAATTAACTGTACGACAAATGCAGCCGCTCACAGATAAATCACAGGAGTCAAACTCAGCACTAGCAGAATTCTCATCGGCCCTGTCAAATGGGGTAACAGTTTCACGCGCCGGCGACAACCACTATCGCAAGAAAAGTGTGAGATATGCTGACGGCACTTTCAATCTCAGCGAACGGTCAAGTTTTCCCGCGATGTACCGCCATCTCTGCATATCTGTGATAACAACGTACGGACGGGAGAGACAGCAGACAAAGGTGGAGCGTCATGGCGCCAGGAGGCAGCCAATCAGGAGGCGCCATCTCCTCGCCTGCGACAAAGGCACATCTATCTACCGCGCGATCCAGTCACGAACTACTCGACGCCCCTGAGAAACTCCTGCGTACCGTCCGCAGGCGTGCGCGTGTCTCTTCATTTCCCTCGTTTATACACTCTCAGATGAGGGTTTACACCTGCCGCCATCTTTACTGAGGAAGTTCATAGAAAAATTAAATTGTTTTAAAATAAGTTTATTTATACGTGAGGTGGTTTGTTTTATAGACATATGTTGAAATTTTTTTTTTATTGTTAATGATAATTTTCTATACATTTCATAGTTTCTGTATAGTAGCTTGTTTAAGTCCAACTTTACATAATCGGTTTTAAGGCATAAAGGAATACCAATCAACTTGCCGAAATGAAAAATTTCACACCGAATAACAGTGCCATGGACTATGAAATGACATAGTAGTTTTTTTTGTTGTATTTTAAATTTTTTTAGTAATTGCCAATTTTTATGTTAAATTCATTATTTTGTTTAGTAAAATTTTTAATGCGGTTATTAAACTTGTATTTTCGTAGCTTGTCACACTGTTCTTCAGTGTGAATTTTTTTGATTTCGGTAAGTTGGTATTTCTTTAATACTTAAAACCGTTTTATGCAAATTTTTACTTTAATGTGCTATAATACAAAAACTATTAAAGCCAAAATATTTGTATTATACTAACAAATAATAACAATATATGCCTACAAATCTAACCATATCTCGCACAAATATAAAAAAAAACATTAAAACAACGAAAATTTTCAGTGAAACGTCCCCGGAGAAAGTTCAGCGAAGAATTTCATTGTTTTAGTAATAGGTTTATTGTACGAGTTATGGTTTGTTTCGTACACATTAATTGTGTTTATTTTTACTATAGCACTAATTTTTTAGCTCACGTAATTTTACTATTATGGCATGTCAACAAAATTCCGAATTTGCGTAAAATATTTTGTTGATAGAAAGGACTTATCGAAATTAAATAATTCACAACAAGGTAGTGTCATGGACTACACCAACACATATTTGAAAACAGCATCGAATATTTTGTATTTAAAAAAAATGAATTTAAAATCTAAAGTGTTTTACTAAATATGACGTCCGCAACACATTTTACACGTTGATTTCTTTGCATGTGATATTGGTTTTGTTCGTATTTAATTGATATTTTAAACACAGTGTAGCCAGATTAGTTTAGTTTTTCGCGACAATGACAATTTTCGTATTTCAACAGCCGCTTACCTAGCTCGAGAGGATAGGCAGGGAGTTGATCGAGTAACTGCTCTTGTGAGGACTTGAACGCGAGTAAACTTTACTCTGATTACTATTTGCACACCTGAATCTGTTTTGTTTAACTCAGACTACCCTCGTGAGTTTTTGTAAACGCCTAAGTAAACCTCCAAAATCAAACATGTTCACAAAGTTCCGAAAATTATTTAAGACCTACCTCGAAAGCAGACACTATGTCACACAAATAATATTTTTCAGGAGAGTAGTTTGAAAAGTGTGATTCGCTGGTTGTTCAACTGTTTAATAAATAAATATGTTGTTCTTTGACGCAATACGGACTTTGTATTTTATGCCACTAGAATGTACATTATAAACTGTTGCGATGTTCACGGTAAGAACTGCATTTTGAGTAAAAGTGGACATAGTTTCGTATGCCTGAGACGTACATATATGTTCTTTATAATAAAGGTGATTTACAAACGAAAATTTAGATTACATTTATAATATTACATGTTACACTAAAAAAAAAAAAAAAACAAAAA
>PNEQ01064506.1:0-37655 GCA_003012365.1 Medauroidea extradentata | reverse complement strand
TAAACATGTGCGTCATATTAACAAAATAAAGAGGACGTTGAAATATGCTCTTGTGTAGGATCGATAGTTTTCCTTCGCGACAATATTTCTGAACCAACTTGTTCCTCAATAGCTTTGTGCACATCTGCGAGTCTGCTTTGTGGTCAGTGATTAAATGTTTTTAACTCTCAAACTGTGTCCGAATTCAAGTATGTACTTTCTTAGATGTAGTCTTGTGTACTTTACCTCTCTTTACCTCAATACAATACAAAATCTTCTTTTCTGTAGAAAACTACACACATATCTATAGCCCGTATCGAGCCAGCTGCTGAAAATGTAAACAAACATTTTCGCATCAATCTTTGGATGAATGTTAGGAACATGAAGTAAAATTTTACACACATAATCCTCGGAGGATAATAAAAGGCACAATATCTATGTATAAAAGAGAACCCTGACTGACTGGCATATCATACTGCAGCCGAAACCACTAGACGATAAATCGTGAAAAATTTTTAGTGGTTTTCTCTCAGGTCGTTTTCCTCTAGGGATTTATCGAAATTCGACCTCCAAGGGGGTGAAAAGGGATGAAATGTATTTTCGAAAAAACGTCGATAGAGCTCGAACCCGACAACCTATCATCGTGATCTTTACTTTAATGAAACTCACATAAAATTCATGTTAGCCAATTTCAGGTTTCTTCAAGGTTCAGCATTTAAGGGGATTTAAAGACCTTAAATGAATTTCCGATAACTATTGGTATCTAGCTTACGTAAATACCACAAATGCGGTTTTAGAATTTTTTTAATTTCTACCCCAAGAAGTAAAAAGGAGCAAAATGTGTTTTGACAAGACTCCAAGACGTTTCAAAATTCTTTAACAAATGGGGTGAAAATACGTGAAATGTGTATTCGAAAATATCTATCGAACCAATCGAGATATCGATGTGCTCTTTTCTTTAGACTGATGCTTATATATAAATCTAAAATACCAGTTAAATATATTTTCCGAATTCGCACTAAAGATGTAAATAAAGGAAAAAGTGTTCTTTATTCAAAATCGGTATATGTCGACTCCCATTGATATTTGCATATGGACGTGATTTTTGTTTAAGACTGATACTTACTCAAATGCCTGAACAGTAATTTCAGGAATTTTCGAAATTCCACACCTAAGGAGGTGAAAAGGGAAGAAAAGCGATGAAACGGTTTTTAGCTAATCGTCGATATATCTTAAACCCAGCTGGCTATTGTCGTGTTTTTTACGTCCAAGAGACACCAGCAAAGTAGTATAAAATGTGATTTAAGGATTTTTCGAAATTCAGTCTCTTAGGTGGTGAAAATACCTTGAATTTGTTTTAGATATCTTTGATATATATCAAACCCTTCGAAATATTCACTCTATTTTTGCTTCAGGTTGATGATTAGGTAAGTGACCACAAAAATATTTTAAGATTTTTCAAAATTCGAACTTCCAGAACTGTACAGGGATTGTATGAGATCTTTGATGAATTATATATTTTGCTTTGACTCAACGAGCTATCGACGTGATTTTCACTTATCTTGGTTACTTTAACAAATATGTAAGGTGTAAAACTAAGATATTTCGAAATTTGACACTTAAAGGGGCAAAAAGGCATAAAATCTGTTTTCTATCAGCCGATGATACTTATCTAACCAGTAGAGATATTGAGGTGGTATTCGCGTCAGAATGACGCTTACGTAAGAACCTAAAAAAAGTAATACAAGTTTTTTTTTTTTATTTTATAAGATAACTAAATTAATAAGAAGAAGACTTAGTTTGTAGGCAAGTACAACCAACGGGAAATAAAATATACAGGAGTTACTTTCTACAGTTCTATCGAGAAGTGGTGTTGTAAAATCTTTATAAGCCCAGGGAATTAATATTTTATTTTATTATTATTATTATTTTTTAGTTTTCATGAATAATTTCGACGTTTAATGCGCAGTTTTGTTTGTAGCTCCGATAGATTGTTCGGGTGGTTCTGGGTGTCAATATCCTTTAAAGATTGTGCAAGTGTGCGATTCTGACACACAAAAACAGCAAGGAAGATGGAATTAGTGCCATTTGACGTTCCTCAACATCAGCCCACATGTACCATCTCACTAACCTGAAGGTTGTGGCACCAAATACGTTTATATTTCCACGAAACATTATCCCGCCAAAACTCCCTAATGCCACTTAACTTCAAGTGAAAGGTTTGAGAAACAAAATGTTACTGAGGGCAACAGCACCAATGGGTAATGACTGAACTGCGTACATGGTATACAAAGAGGTTTTCCAAATAAAATAAATTGTATCTGCTCTGAGTAATTTAGCGAGCAAAGCCACAGGCGCACTGCTAGTTCACCAATAAATAAGTGCACAGAGATATAAGGAAAACTGTGATGGGATAAACTTGCAAACAAGCAATGTAGCCATCCGAAATTATAATGCTCAAAGATGTTAGAAGGGTCCAGATGGAGCACGTCGCCGGGAATTGTAACCAAACAAACGCTTGACGTGGCTGGTATCAATATGGCCGACTAATTAAAAAATTGAGGAAATTTTAGTTAGGAGGTGTGTAAACAGGGCTAAAATATAGAGTTTTCAACCTAAAACATCAATTAAAGAGCATAATACATTAATTTACCATAAAAAATACCAGTCTGATGTGAACTTTTGAGGTTGAATCAGTATGACGGCTGGCTAATTTGATGGCTACCACTCCCCCCTCTTGGCTTCACACCCCTCGCTTACATTCAGACCTTATGTTACCCCAGTGATAATGCTAGTATACATAACCTACAAGCTGTAATTTTAATTTTTTCAAAATGACGATCATGCTAGAGCTACGAGGACGCGAGAAGGACTCAGAAGTACACACGTTCGTTTTCTTGTGCTTCCCTGCGCAGTTGCGTACTTCACTTCTAACTCGGACAGTCCTTGTGATGTCATTTCCTGGGATAAGTACGCTCCAGAAAGTACTTCAAACGAATTCGGACGCGTCCTCAACGTCTCCAGGTTCTACCCGCAAATCACAGACGGTGGTATCGCAGCCACTTTGTTCTGATTGGCACAGTCAAATGAAAGACGCCTCTGCACTTATACATTGCCAACAAACATGAAGCAAAGCTGCACATAAGACATTGAAACCAAGGGTTAAAAAATTCTCTTCGCCGAAAATCACTGGTTCTCTTCATGTGTGTATCCAAAATGCTGGACTCTGTATGGTCCGTGGAAAAGTTGACGAAGCTTACGGCTGATGTAATGCCACTATCTTGGATTTATGTATTTTTAGTGACTCGTGTTTTTCACGAAAATAATTTTGCCCCACACTTAGTTTCAGTGCCTTGGGTGCACGTCTGCAGTTCTGCTTCGTGGTCAGTGATTGGATATTTTAACTCTCACCAGCCTTGGTATTCTACTAGCAAATCACAGACGTGTGTTGTTGCAGGAACGTTATTGTAATTGGCTTAGTCAAATAAGATACGGTTCTTCACATAGACACGCTGCCAATAACCATGAAGCAGAACTGAAGATGTGCAAGTAAGGCACTGAAACAAACTGGGGCAAAATTCTTTTTTGTGAAAAACAGGGGTCCCTATGTATTTTGATCACAATTCTTGTTCAGTTTCATTTTTGAGGGTTTAACTTCGTTATTGCGTAACATATTTATCGTACATATATTTATATATCTGACGTCACTAGTAATGTACGCTCAAGTGCAAACGTTTATTTTAAGTAAGCGTGGATTTAATGCGTGTTTAAGTCTGCTTTGTAGAACTAGACATCGCAAGATTTGTTTAAAATTGTTTTCCTGTCCTAAGTTAGAAGCAATCTTTAAAATCCAGACAATTACTTACCTTACCCAGTTTTACAGTGATTGATTTTGAGTATTCTTTTGAAGTAAATAGCGTCTATAAAGAGGACTGTATACTTAGGGCCGATATTATAAACTTCTTTCGAACGACAACCAACTGCTATCCCTATAGAGAAAGCATTGGTGAGCAGTTGGTTGTCATTCGAAAGCCGTTTATAGATACGGCCCTGAGTGTATGAATGGTGTTTTAGCGTGATACGCAAAACTCTCAACACGAAGAGAACACAGTCTTCAAACTATGTTTCAGTTATTAAAAACGCAAGGCGCTTCTTAGAAACTAATTTTGAGGCTCCGACAACAAATATCTTAGTGAAATTAAGACTGCCTTAGCTCTTATATATATGTATGTATCACTCACATTTTAAGGCACTAAAATTGATGCCTATGTTGGTAGGTTCTTCAGTGAGCATACTAACCACAAGTAAATTTGCTGAATTGGAGTCCCACAGAAAAAAAACCGATGCTAAATCAGTGCCCGCTACGATACGCGACCACAGACTAAGAAGTAATACATAGAGCCATGAAATTTTTGCGAAAAGAATTTCGCCCCAGTTCGATTCAATGTCTTACGTGTACATCTACATCTGTGCTTCATAGTTAGGAACCTGCAAAATTCTCGTTACTATTAGGTAACAGACTAGAATTAGCAGACGTATATACATATATATATATATATATATATATAGGATTACAATACGAGATGACACTGACCGTAGTCTCTATGTGATGTCAGCTACGTGCGTGACAGCTTTACAGCAGGTTGGTCACTCAATCCTGCAACTTTTAGTTATTGGTCAGGTGCATTTTACACGGCAGACGACTGTGTTTTTTTTTTTTTTGCCTATGGGGGAAGTTGGAAGAGTATTTACCTAACCATTTGGAGTCTAGCAAGAAGGCAAGAAATAACGCGAATTTTGCATGTCTCTATTCATGGTTATTTGCTGTGTATCTCTGTGAAGTGGCGTCTCTTATTTGACTACGCCAATCAGAATAAGGGAGGTACAACACCGCACGTCTGTAATTTGCGGGTTGAATATCAAGACAAGTGAGGGTTAAAACGTTGAATCACTGACTATGAAGCACAACTGCAGATGTGAACAAAGGCACTCAAACAAACTGGGGGGGGGGGATTATTTTCGCGAAAAGTTCATGGTCCTTGTGATATAGACGTGAAGTGACGGGCGGCTCATTTGATACACGAGAACATCGCCGCTTCTCTGTTGATACCAGCCCCGTGTCTCGATCCTGCTTGTTACGGCAAGTTTCCTATTGGCCTGGCTGCCATTCAGGCTATGCTGATTGGCGGTAGGAGTTTCCGACATGTTGCTGTCCAGCGATGCCATTTAGCTGGCGTGTGTTTGGGTTTGCCGTTTTACCAGGTATTTCATTTCTGTGTCACGACATTGTAGGCCAGTGGAAGACGTCGAGCTGGCATAGCCTGTTGTCAGGAAATTTCGCAGGACTCTATTGATTGTCGTTATTACTTCGAACAGGCCTATGCGGCTGGGCTTGATCGGCGGGGCGTCCTGCCAGAGAACACTGCGTGTCGCAAGGCGCGAGAGTGCTAGTTGACAGCTCGCCAGCGGCAACCTCTCACAAACATAGCGTCTGGACGAGGGCAGATGTAATCTCACACTCTAGGAACATGAGGCTACTTCGCAAGCACGTCAGGCGTGACAACATTACACATGTAAACACCTGTCCAGCTCTGGTCGAGCGTGTCACGATGTGTTCGCCGTGGGAGCCACGCGCCTACCAGATAACCTCGCCTGCAAGTGCGTGGCTGGCCTGCCCTAGCTTCGTCCTGGCGTCTTTCCCCGCCAACCAGAGGACGCTGGGTGATGCTGGATGTCTGCACGTTGTGCCAGAGGCGATAACACGCATTGAGGATTCTAGTTTATGACAGTTGAGTTGCTGTGTATGTGTGTGTGGAGAAGTTTCCATGAGAGCATCAGTAGTAGTAATACACGCCCGCTATACCGCTCCCATAACACGATGTTGCTCCGAGCGGTTGAAGGCAATTTGAAGTTGGACATGCAAGGTGGGAGTCGGAGGTTAAGACAATAAGACAGTTTCCAGGATTAGTCGAGTATATTACTCTTAATTCATTCTAAAGATCCTTGTTTTTCGCGAAAAGAATTTTGCCCCAGTTTATTTCAGTACCTTACGTGCACATCTGCAATTCTACTTCATGGTTATTGGCAGCGTGTCTATGTGAAGAGTCGTATCTCATTTGACTGAGCCAATTACAATAACGTTCCTGCAACACCACACGGCTGTGATTTGCCGATAGAATACCAAGGCTGGTGAGAGTTAATAATCGCTGACCACGAAACAGAACTGCAATTGTCCACATAAGCACCGAAACAAAGTGAGGCAAAATTTTTCTCGCGAAAAACAGGGGCTCCTAATTATATCCTGGCAAAAGAAGAATGCGAATTTCTATCTATGTCACCCGTGTTTTCGTTGTGTATTCGCTGTGGGTCAAAAAACATTAGTATAACTTAAGTATTCCAACAATCATTTATCTACACCTATGCTTCTGGTAGCGTGTTAAGGAATAATATTTACAAAGTTATATATGAGAAAGACATGATATTGTAGCAATTATTTATAGTGACGAGATTATGCCATAATGACCAGATCACAGAGTAGTTGTTTTAAAATAATTATAAATTGTTCGGAATGACAGACTGCTAGAACTAAATGGACCAGCATAGAACCGAAGGAAAGCAGTTACGATGTTAAGTGGCATTTTCAAACAGACTAATAAAACATGTGAGAAATATCTTCTGACGTGCAGGAAGACTTACGTTCTACTACAAGAACACAGAAATGTACGTAGGAAAATAAGAAAACAATAATTACAACCTATAATATGGGGATGAAAATGTCTGCGAGATTAATGACATGCGTGTGCATAATGAAGTTCCGAACATTTGTCTATTTGTTGCTACATACTGAGACAACAGCCATGGACGGTTGGACGAGGTTTACTATACTTAGGACAGTATATTCTAGCGTGAAAGTAACTAGAACTCGCGACATTTTCCTTTGCACACTAATACCTGAAGACCTGTTCGGACAATCGTTTACAGAAGAACGATGTCTGCTTTCATAACTCTCGCCTGTTAATATTGTGCACCAATATGTTCCACCAAGAACCACAATAACGTGACAGACGAGACGCGAACAAATATCAACCGTCAGCTAATCAGCGTCGAGGCCTCTGTGACGTCAGTGCGTCCGCATCTACGGTGATTGGCTGACAAGCCATTTCACTTTCGTCGCCCCCTTTCGCGTCATTGTAATTCCAGCATCGTTTCTATCCGCCCTAAAATCCTTCAAACCTAAAAACGCAATAAGGTGCTTTGGATGCGGGTTAAATATTCTGTCGACAGCGACTGGGTCTTAAGAGTGTGTGGTACCTAATTCAAAGTTAAAAGCATTAATCTATAACTGTAGGTTTTTGAACCCAATTTGCGAAAATTAAACAATAACAATCCTTGACAATAGTTTTAGGCAACGTTTTAAACAAAATTGTTTTCAGTGTTACGAACTTCTGAGGCACAATCTCTGACGCCGGAACCTCGTGCATTTAACTGCGACGCAAGAGATCATGCTTAGCGAATTAGTAATTTTGGATAAATATTTACTCATAAAGTTGGCAAATACAATTATCTAGAATTTTCATTTAAGTATTTTATCCATATTGGCTTAGAAAATAGCGCAGAAGTCAATTTCTGTTTTTAGCGTTTATTTATTACCACGCACTCTTAAGAGGAGTCCTTCGCGGTGTCAAATTTCCACCTTTGGCGCGTGGGATCAGCGTAGCGATAAGAGCCATTATCCCACGCCTGACAAGAAGCATATCGCCTCTATTCGCAGCGCCAAACTGGCGTGCAAGGTTTCCGTTGTAGTCTTTTTCCTATGGGACTTTAAGCGGCGACCCCAATATTTTATTTTTGAATAGTTTGAAGTAAAGACCAACGCATGCTTCACGTTTTGCACTTTACCAATTCAGGTAATATTTTCGGAGTTACAACAGTCTGAAAACCCCGTTTTTAGCCATTTTGAGAGGCCCGAATATCATGTTTCTAACAAGCGTGCTGCACTTTTGAAAAAATAGAAGCATGGTTTCAAGTGCGTGTTCTTTTCGTAGGTAAACATAATATGAATAAGTTAAGCGGTTTGGCGTAAAAATGTATGCGTGTGACACGCTGCAACGCCGTCCATGCGCCAGTCGAGGACTTCTCTTAAGAGGGAGTTATATATAAAATAACCGCTGAATTCTTGACTTGAGGTCTACGCTTTCTGAAAGCAAATTTTAGAAAAACTGCAAACAACAATCCTTGAAAATTTTATTTACCAACTTTATGAACAAATATTTACCCAGAAAAAGGAAAACGTCCTACATTTACCGAAAATAAACTGCGACAGCGAAGTTGTACTTTATATGTAGCTTTCATCGATTGAGGTAGAGAAAGAAAAGATTTCAAGATTCTTTACACATCTATAGGACTCTGTATTTTGAAATAAATTGTAAATGGTGACAATTCCCTTCTTAACGTCAGCATTTTGGCATGATTGGCTATCCGCCACAAGAGTCGCTGCAGTAGTATTTATTTTGTTTATGTAGCCTGCTGTATTGTAAATGTACAACAGTACATAACTTTGTAAGTGTTTTATTAATATAGTGTAGGTATGAAAACATAGAACATATTATTCTCGTGATTCAATGCACTTGTATTAAGAATACTAGTCCATAAATTTTAGTTTTATCGAACTTAAAAGAACCCTCAACTTATTGAGATTAAAAAGGAAAATATTTGAATACAGATAACTTTGTGTACATAAAAGGTATTATGTTTTTCAATTAATTTTCAATTTGCTTGAGTCCTATTAAAGCAATGTCTAACTGTCGGTTTTCCCATTCAACTTATAGTTTAGAAGTAACATTTTCGGGATAGTTGGTCCAAGTGGCTTCTTCATCTCACTCATTCAATTTGGCTGTCGCGCAACAAATACTAAAATGAATAGTACATGTATGTAGTTCCTTGGCATTACATAGTAACCTCTAGTAATACAGCTATTAAGCGGCATCATCGTTTATTCGTAATACATTTTTGGCTTCTCCACTTCTGGAAATAGTCGCAATTAGACATTTCCTTAAAAAGATTATGATTTGCTTATAAAAATCTCCCGTTAAATAAATAACTGCAATTTACAAACAAGTCAATAGTTACACCCACATTTCGACACGAAATTAAAATTCCATTTTTCAGCTTTGTCACGACTGCGACGTTAATACAATAGGAATACCTTCTACTCGCAATTCGGTGTCGCGCCCGCCGTTTTTTTCGCATTGACGTAACATAAATCTCAATGCTGACTGGCTGACAAGTTATTTTATTCGCGTCGAACCTTTTGCATCGCGTTCGTCGCGCTATTGTGATTCCAGCATTATACCCAGACGCCGTTCAAAGGCGCTTACGGAAACATTACTCGATCTACTCGATGGAGTAGACGTTACTATAAAATCGGGTAAGAACCTCGTGCAATAAAAGTCTACCGGACCGCAAGATCTCTAAATATTTAACTCGACCCCCTCGCCAGATCTACTCGGGTCAACCCTGCTTGGGAGCAGAGCAGATAGCCGCCAGCAGACGATCAACAAGAAAGCGCGCATAAAAGATAAACAAACGCAGGCTCCAGTACGTGTACACACGAGAAAATATGGTGTAAGGCGTTTTGAGTGCATATTCACGAAGAAGACGATGTCAGAACATTAGTATTTTTGTTAGGGGAGAAGTCTGTACGCTCTAAATCTGAATTAGTGAATATTCACTGAATCACGCTAATGGATGGAGCAGTTTCAACAATTTGAATCAGTGAAAATAGTCACTGTTTAATTAGTGAATATTCACTAATTTCCTTTACGATTGCCTACTTCTCACAAGTGAATCAGTGAATATTCACAGTTTTTTCCAGTTGTTTTCAAAGAACATTTTTTACTTATTGAATCAGTGAAACATTACTGGAAAATCTGTGGGCATTCATTAATCAACTTGTGGAATGTCGGCACACTTCATTAGAATTAGTGAATAGTTACCGATTTCACAGTGGTTTCTTACTAATTCAATTTGTTGAAACTGCTCCATGCATCGGCGTGAATCAGTGAATATTCGCAAATTCAGATTTAGAGTGAGAAGTTTATCAAGTAAGAATGTTGCCAGAGGACATAATTCAGGCACATAATACATAATATAAGTATTAATTACTACACTTACAGAAATATACATTTTTGACATATTAAATTTACTTGCATATCGTTAATGCTTGATTAATGCAAAACGCAGCGTTTGAGTGCCAGAAGAGTTTCACTTTGCAATTCCGTATTGCTACGAAAATTTTTGGGTATTCGCGCAAGCATTTTTGTACAGTATACATTACTAGCGCACAATTGTAATGCCATATACGTATATTGTACGAGTACCAAAGGATATTCTGCAGTGTTCTAACCTAGTCTTATAATGCAGGTCTGCCAGATCGGTGACTGAACTTCACTGCTTCTGCAGATTTTAAATAGGCCGCCAACATACTACTCTTCGAATTTGTGTATGCTCGATAGGAAAAAAAAACCGTTAAAAATCCGACGACTTAGTAGACACGATCACGTGTCGAGTAGTACCTGGTAGACTATACCTACTAGGTTTTCGCAAGCGCCACTAGACGCCGTGGTGTAGGTAGCAAGGGGGCGTGGCCGCGGCGAGCCCGCAGTCGTCATTGGCGGAGTAGGAGAGCGCACGTCCTCGTGACGAGGATGGACGTAAAGCGACTTGTCGCCGTCGTCAGTGCGAGCCCAGGGGGAGGGGGTGGGTGGGGGAGGAGAGACGTCTTCGAGGGGGCAATCTTGGATGGGAGCCGCCCCGCGCCGTGCCGCATTCCGGCGAGGAGACCTTAGAGCTCCAGGACCTGAGGCCCGGCCCGCCCACATTCCAGCCAATATCTATACACGTTCCCACACCGCTGTCCTCCCTCCCGCTCCTTCCTATAGCACTGCTCTCCTGCTTGCGTGCCCTTCTTCGCCAAGTATGCACAATTTTATGGCGGACCTAATATACATTTTGGAAATATTCTTGTAACTACAGTTGGTGTTTAAGGCGGCCGCCTGTATGTGTGAGGCAAAAGTCGATGAGGCGCTGCGGCACGTCACGTAACCCCCCCCCCCCCACCAAGCGCTAAAGACCGCGCTGTTAAATACTGAATACAATCTCTTCACTCACTCACTCGACTGTTTGCTATGTTTGATGATAATGCGTTCAGAATGTCGATATGTTTGTTTATGCTACTGGTTGTCGTCTGTACGTGAAACTGTTAACCTGTCTGCAGAGTTGTTGATTTTTTTTATTAAAATACACTTGTACCAACTTCTTTCTAAAGACCTTGTCACTCTGTCAAAAATTTTTTTCAATCGTTTTTAATAATGTTGGTAAAATAGTGTTGGATGCCAGTGACGTCACAAAAAGTCACTATCGTGACCATATTTCCTGGAGAAAGTTTGATGGCTTTCGTTTTCATCCAATATTTGCGCATTGGGTGGGTTCAAAACTTTCTTGGATGTTGGATGGCTCAGCCAACCACAACCACGCCCTTTCTAAACTGAATTATCATAACCTTCATTCGTGCACCATGCTGAGTTGTATCGAACATATTTCTGTACTTTTAGGTAAAGGCAATGCAATGCAATGTAATTTAAGTTAATCGACGAGTTGGATATTTACGTTAATATTATCATACTAATATTTGAAATGTAGGCCTACCGAGTCCGGGCAATTGTGATTAAAACACATGAATTTACAAATTAAAAATACAAAATATTATTATTCGAAGTATTGCAGAAAAATTACATTATTGTTCTTTCGTGAAGTTTTTCCGCTAAACAAATTATATTGCATTTTATTATAGGGCCAGGTAGTTTTCGCGAAAAGAATTTTGTCCCACTTTGTTTCAGTGACTCACGTGCACATCGGCAGCTTTTATTCATGGTTTTTGGCATCGTGTCTATGTTCAGACACGTTTCTCATTTGACTGCACCAATCAGAATAAGATTATTGTGACTCCTTACGTCTGTAATTTGCCAAGGCAAGTGAGAGTAAAATTATCCAATTACGGGCGATGTAGCAGACCTGTAGACGTGCACATGACGCATCGAAACCAAATGTTGCAAAAATCTTTTCACCATAAAATCATGGCTCTACCTAACATATAGGATACGAGCTCCAACAAAATTTCACAGTGCGACATGTCGTCAAACATATTTGATAGTAACCGGCCAATTTTATTTGACGGGAAAATTTGATGACTACGTTTCGTCAAATATTTGTCTTACAACTTTAATGTAAAATTTGAGAGTGTGACAGGACCTTAATAGTTACAGGACCTTGGCACGTGAGACGTGCAGTAGCGTGGTACGTAAAGTAGTTTTTCTCGTGTAACTATTAAAATGTTTCCAATGCGCTTATCTAGGAAAAGAAGACACACTTAAAACTGTGTCCCTATAGTTCGAAAATTGCCCTCCGCTAATTAAAAACATGATTACCGAGCTTTTCAAAAGTACTGAAAATGACTTTTTCACGTTGCTGTAGCTGAGAAAATATGAACTGTAATCGTAAAACAAAATCATAGAAACCCGCATTGGACCTTACCACACACTTTCAACAAATAAAATAAAAGGTCCATTGCTTGAAGTCTCATTGAAAAAAGGTTTCTGCGAAAACACTTCACGCTAGTTCAGTCCTTCACAGCGTCTAGGGGCGATGAGGTGTTTGACGGACTCGTTATCTTCGATTTATCGCCTTCCCCTTTTCCGTGCTTCGAACGTAAAAAAAAAACTATCGTACACTAACTTTTAAACCTTGCGTGCTCATCTGCAGCCCTTTTTAATTATTATTAGCAGAGCATATTCTTGAAGAGGAGTAACATATTTGACTGTTGTTGTCAGAAACAGGTCACTGCGACATTTCACGTCAGTGATTTGTGGGTAGAACTTCAATGGCGTCCAATCACTGACCGTTAAGCAGAACGGTAGAAGATGTACGTAAAACATGGAAACCAGTTGGTACCAAATTATTTTCATAACTCAGTTTCTCTACCTATTCGACATGTCCAATGAGGATTCCGACACGTGAGATTGGCCTCTGCAGTACATCTCATGTAAGAATTCCATTTTATGACGGTTGTGTGGACGTATATTTTAAAATAAGTTCCCATGTAATAAGTAAGAAGTATTTTTACCTCGGCCATATTTGATTTGTTTATGGAGAAGTGCGCTCGGCTGACTGTCGGATTTGTGCTCTCTCTCTCTCTCTCTCTCTCTATATATATATATATATATATATATATATATATATATATATATATACATATAATGTGTGATTTGGGGAGGGGGTGCGTGTTTATCTCACATAAAGTTTCTAGTTTTCCACAGTCCCGAAGACAATCATGTTTGTACAGCTCTAAAACAAAATACATTTCATTTTGATATACAGCACAGCTTTCCAGTCAGCTTAGTTTCAGAAATCACTTGTGTTAGACGAACACAAAAATTTTCACGCTGAAACTGCTGTAAAAATATGCTCCATCAAATTTGTCAGAATATTAAATTCTTACGTGAGAAGGACTATAGACGTCTATGTTATAATCCAACCAATGTATGTTATTCTTAATAAAGTGAGCACTAAAAACTTAACGTTTGAAAAACATCACTAGCTGTTACTGCATACAATTAAACATTAACTATAGTTCCCTTACTGCTTGTGTGGTTGGCAGCGAAATTACGCAATATAGTTCCATGTGTTTTCCCATTAAAATACAATACAGGAAAAAAAATCAACGGAATCGATATAATTGCATTTGATATAATTAATAAAGTTTTTAAAATTAAACCGTATCGATTCATACTGACTGCACGATTTATCTTACACGCGCAACATCAAGTGACGTGACCAGAGAGGTTAGACATGTCCCGTCGTTAGCCGTTATGCGCGGAAAGATACGAATTGGCTGAAAATAGAACTTAACAGGGTTTTTTTGAGTGCTCACTTTATCCCAAATCGTCTTCAGAAGGTAACTGCGGCGTTTCCAAGTGCATGTATGAACAGGACAATTTCGCGATATTTCACCATTGCTACATGTTACACTGTGAGGATGCTAGGAAAGGGCACTGGTTGTTATTGTTACTGCGACGGTTGGACGGAAGCCGCTGCGATGGAAAGAGGTGAAGGGTGAGGGGGTGGCTGTCACCCGGCCGGCAGGTGAGATGCTGTGGTCCAGGGCTGCCCGCGTTCCCTCGGGAAACGATACCAAGATGGATAGGGTGTAATTACTGGTGTCGAACCCGAAAACCTGTTTAACCCCGTGACCCGGTGGGAGGCTGGGGCGGCTGCAACAAGTCGCTATCTGCCGCGGCCCTAGGGCGGGAGAGAGAGGGAGAGAGAGACAGAGAGAGAGAGCCATTACCGGCGCGGCGTGACTGGCCTGGCCAGTCTATACCGACATTGCTCGTCTCAGCCAACAACTCACTTCTCCCCTCCTACACAATCTCTTACACCTCTACTTGGTTTTGAACAACTGCCTCACATCAAACATAATGACTGAAGAGTTTTGCATCACTTTGTTTCAGTACCGTACTTGCACGTCTGCAACTTTGATTCATGGTTATTGGCAGAATAACAGAGGTGTGGTCATTTGACTGCCCCAATCAGAAAAAGGCTACTGCAATATCTCACGTCTGTAATTTGCTGATAGAACACTCAGACGCTAAACATCCAATTACTGACGATGAAGCAGAGCTGCAGACGTGCCGGTAAGGCACTGAAACCAAATGATGCACAAATATTGTCGCTAGAAATCAGCTGCGCTAGAGTTGGTGAAGCATTGCGAGAGTTTCTTCAGCAAGTATACACTCGGAAACGCTGCAGTATAATACACTTGGCTCTATAGTCATACCGTTCGTTCAAAATGGGCCTAACAGGTCTGTTCGCCATCGAAATGTTATTTCTTGGCATTTCACTTAAGGCCTTGTTACGGAGTTTTGCAGTGTTTTCGAAAATATTTTTTTTTTATTGCTACCTAATACCCATATCAACATTTCGCTGCACAGTTTTGACACTTATGTGTTATAATTTGTAGCTGAATTTTTTTGTAGAATTACACTGAACGGTTATTTAGATTTCATTACCCAAAGTACCACGTTTTGCGTCGTGAAAATAAGCAAAAATGAAGGAAATTAATTTTTTGCTGGCGAATGGTACATTATTAAAAAAAAAAAAAAAAACGCATCCACAGAATTGTGCATCGTGTGACTCAAATTTTTTCAAAACTTTTGGTTAAAAAATATTTGAGTTATTGGCACCAGTCTGAAAAAAACTCGGGAACAAGCCCTTAAGGCCTCGCTCTTTAGTTTAGCAGCGGTTTCGAAAATATTATTTAATGAAAATTAATACATATATCAAAAATTAATTCTGGCAGTTTTAACACTTATATGTCATCGTTTGTGTCTGAATTTTTCTGTTGCGATACACCAAATTTTTTATTTAAATTTTTGCCACTAAAATAGCACAAATTTTGTTGTCAAAACAAGACAAAATAAAGCAAAATAATTTTTTTGCTAGCAAATGGTACATTAATTTAAAAACCGCTCTGGTAAAATTGTGTATCGTATGACAGTACACAGTCTCAAATTTTTTCAAAGCATTCGGTTAAAAAATATTCAAGTTATTTGCAATTGTTTGAAATAAATGAAAGACCATGGCCTTAAGGGGTTTGTGTGTGCGAGGCATGAACAGTAAGAGCGCCTTTGATACATGTATGTAATGTATTATCGCCTCTACGTGCAAGCCACTCAGCTGGCGTGCAGTGCTTTACTGTTACCTTTTTTCTTATGAGACTTTAAGTGGTGACCAAATTATTTTATTTGTGGCCAGAACAGTTCAAAGCCTAACGCTTGTTTCTAGTTGTGTTTTTCAAATCCGGTTATTTTCTCAGATATAGCAGTTTGGAAAAGGCATTTTTGTTCATTTTGTGGGGCCCGAAAATGATGTTTCTAATAAACGTGCCGAATTTTTAAAACTATTGCGACATAGTTTGAAGTGTGTGTTCTTTTCGCAGGTATAAGATTATATTGTACGTTAAATAATTTCGTCAAAAAAAGAATAGTCGTAACTCTTTGGAACGCGTTGGAGGCGCTGAAAGGGACGTCCCTTTAGAGTGTGTCTACACCAATTTTCACCGTCATATTTATATTTGTACCAGATATTATTTTCTAGTATTAGATATAAACTGTGACTAAACGTTGTTCGTATGAAATAATTTATCTCTCATTGTTTGCGTAATGATTCGTAAACGTCAAAAATTGCATTTTACAATTCTAACCAAGTGACATGAAACTAAGAAAAAAATTTAAAAAAGACAGTGAATGACGAATTTCCGCGCTACAAGGTCTCTTATATAAAACAAAAAATACAATATTTGTGTTTTTAAAAAATTCTTCAATATTTTTAATTTTAATTTCAAACTTCAGCAATTTTATTTTTTCCAACACAAAAAATTTTAATTATAAACCCAAATGTTAGGGGCATAATGCGGCAACACTGCATGAAGAAAGTCTCCCCCCTCCTCTTGCGCTTCATGCCTAAGTATTATTTTATGAATGTTACGTCAAGTACCATAGCTATCGTAGTACAAGGTCGCGGCCATAAATCTGGCAACACGGCCAGCAAGAGTTATTTTAACACTTGTTTAATCTCTCTAACGGCAATGACTTTCCCGGATTCGTCGGCGTGTAGACAAAATAACGAATCAGGGACAGCCATTGCCGTTGGAGAGCTAACAGAAAGCGTTAAAATGACACATCTTGGCAGTGTTGCCAGAGTTATGGCCACGGCCTTCTACTAAAGATGGCTGTGCAAGAACACGTAGAATCATGTTTGAACTACTCAGGGTTTTAACCTGCACCCGTAACATGCAGGTCAGAACAGGAATAGTAAGATAAGTATAATATCTGCGAAGCAAAAAAAAAAAACTATGCTTTGTTTCTACATTGTAAATGTAAAATTACTTCGTTCAATATTTTACCACAAACATTTTCGTCCCCAATTTAGTCTAGGATTCACGCAGTGTGCTTGTTGTTCAGTTATTTCTCGACATCCTGTACGTAGATTCTACTTATACTGAGTCCCACTTAATTAATCTTAACACGTAAGTTATACATTTAATTACGTTCAAAGCTGCTTACTTACTATATTCTAATTAAATAACAATGTTTGTAAGTAAAAAAATGAACGTATCACACGCAGCAGGGATGGCTGTATATACACTAGACCTAGTTCCTGTTGTAGTACACAAACAAATTTTTTTTTTAATTATTCCAAGATAATACAATTACATATTTATTTAACTTACAATGAAGAAATGTAGCATAGTTGTATGTTATATCTTCTCCATTAAAACAGCTCCTCTTTTTTTTTAAGGCCTACTGAGAAACACCACAAGCAATGGTTGAATTGCTGGTTCCTAGTATATTTTTGTTGTTTAGAAACGCTTATAAAATTAATGAGTATAGTGCTCTGGTGAAATATATGATCACTAGAGATGGTAAAAAATAACGAGAATATTTTATGTCAAAATATTCTTCAGAACGCAGCAGCTACCCGCGCCTTGTATATGATTATAAGACGGTTATGTGGCATAGTTAAGCTGTTTACAGACAAATGACAGACGCTCAGTCGTAGCGCATCAGAATTTGCATTGGCCCAGTTGAAAAGGATCTCACCGGAGACAAAATAAAATATTCGGAAATTAATACCTTTACAGTAAAAAAAAAAATTGTACTTTTACAAAAAAGTTTTTTCGGAACCAGTTTCCAAAAAAGTTTCATGTAACACTACAAAATATTTTTGGAAAAATGACCAAAAAACTTGTACTTTTACAAATTTATTTGTATATTTACAAACATTTCTGTAAATATACAAACACATTTTGTATATTTTCAACTTATGTCTGGTTCACTGTACAGCAATTTTTTGTACATTACAAAATTTTTTTTTGGAAACTAGTTTTCAAAAATATTTTTTGTAAAAGTACGGAATATTTAGTAAAATGTGACAGGTTTATTTTGTTTCAAATCGAAAAAAAATTGCTCTTTAACTTTTATTTTACTAGTTCGCAAAGGTGTTCACGGTATTTGTAACCACTTCAAAAGGTTTCTGACAACTTACTTTTATTACCTGACTGATGATGTTCTGATATTAGTTTACAAGATTTTCCTTGTACATGTACAATTATTTTTACTGTGTTGTTGTGAAATCGTAAATCTGTAACATCTCACATATAATCATGATGTAAATAGTCAAGTGTTGTACTTGAACCATTAACAGGGGCTCGCCATTACTTAGTCATCAGTAGGGAACGGGAATCTAGTGTGTTCAGTGACATGTATGTTAGACTTCAATGTCCTGTATGCAGTCAAGCCCTAACAATCTGTCCACTAGCTGCTACTCACTCGAACAATATACAATGAACTAGAAGACGGGGCTTAAGTATGCCTTTGGACAATGGAATCTAACATGCAGATCATTGAACTCGCGAGCCTTTCCTTCCCTTAGTCATCATGTATTGCGTATACAGAAATTGATTGCTAAATATGAAAGGATTTAAGTACGGTTAAAACCCCATGATAAGATACTTCTAGTAATTTAAATGAAAATAAGGTTATGATTCATATGGAAAATTCAACATGAGAAGTGAGACACCAGTACTACTTGTCGCACAGTTTAGAACTCCCATGAGCCTAAGTTTGTGTGTGTGTGTGTGTATATATATATATATATATATATATATATATATATATATATATATATATAGTGTCTAACAGTACCAGGTAAATTGTGAAGTTGACACGATATTACAGTTGTTTAGTTCCTAGCTTGTGCCCTTTGATAACTCAATTTTGTCAGATTATTAAAGATAACCGCGAGTTTGTCACGAAAAGATTTTTGCGCATTTTTGTTTCAATGTCTCATGTCACATGCCACTTCGGCAGCTAAGCTGCATGGTTATTGGCAGCGTGTCATTTTTCAGACACATCTCTCGTCTGACTGCACCAATCAGAATATGGTTATTGTGACACTGCACGTCTGTGATTTGCCAATAGAACCCCAAGGTAAGTGAGAGAGTTAAAACATCCAATCATTCAGAGCCGCGTCTACTGAGGAGTTGTTGGAGGTTGGGCAGGGGGGGGGGGGTAAGTGGGGCATTTGCCCCGGACCTTACATTCTAGACGGCCTCACTTTTGAATTTAAAAAAAAACGCAATAGTTATTCATTGAAATGAACTTGTGTCTAATCATATGCGGCACACCAATACGAAGCATTTATTTAATTTTGTAAGAACTGCATTTTAGTAACTTCCATTAATTTTGCTTTGCTCGCATATACATTTATAATATTTCTGTGTGAACTGAATGCATTTTACTGTGGTACTTGTAATTTTAATGTTTATATTGGTGACTGCGTGCCTACACAAAGATAAATATGCCATACTTTAAAAACTATCACTGCATCTAAAGAGGAAAAACCGGGAGAAATTGAGGAGGGGGGAAGCGCCTCCGATATATGTTGCCTTGGGACTTATTCTTATAAATTGACCCTACAATCACTGGCCGTGAGGCAGAGCTGCAGATGTGCACACAAGACATTGAAAACAATTGATGCAGACATCTTTTCGCCATAAAATAGTGTCTCTACAGGTGTTTTCCTACGTTTTTATTCTTATAACAATATTCTCGTCGTCTCAGTAAAAAAAAATTCCATCTAAAACCGATACTGTGGTAAATGGTTGCATCCCGTCGAATAGTAATTAACATATCGTTGGTCACGCCAGAGATCCGAGCTAGACGGCTTCCTTAAGGGCCCTGTTCACCTCAGTTTTCAACGTTTTTATTTACGTTTATATTTGTAACAGATATTAATTTTCTTATTTTAATCATAAATTGTGACTAAATCTTCCTCTTAGGAAATTTGTGTATCTCTCATAGTTCTTGTGTAACGAGTCGTAAACGTCAAAATTCGCACTTTACGGTTTGATGTACGTCTCTAAAACAAACTGGCATAACGAACCGAAAAAATTCACAGTGTATAACAATGTTTTAGGCTATGATTTGAAATGTATAAAAACAAAAATAAATTTTTTTGTATTTAATAAAAAATGCTGAATTTTAAAATTATATTTTTAAAATTTCTAATTTTATATTATTTTATATTTGTATGTAACTTTGTTACTTTAGTAGACGATACTTGTGAGTACGTTATCCTCTTACAAAAAAATGTTTAGCTCAACCAGTTTTCTCATAATGACATTTCAAAGTCAAAATTTGCATGTTTTTAGTTCATACCCCCCAAAAAACCATTCAACATAATGAAACGAAATAACTCACAGTAAAAGCGCATGTAACAGGCTAGGAATTTACATATATAAAATCCCATCCAAACAATATTTTGTCTGTTTTAAAATTTTCTAAAACTTTGCAATTATTTTGCTACTTTTGGAATTTTTTTTTTTTTTTTTTTACAAAACTATATTGTATTCGGTTTTTAGTTACTTAAAATCCTAGCCCGTGGCGAGTATTTTAATTATGAATTATTTAGTTTCATTGTGTGTATTGGTTTTCGGGGGTGTATGAACTAAAAATATGAAAACGTTGACTTGGAAACGTCATTGTGGGAAAACTGGTTGAGCTAAAATTTTTTGTAAGTGGATAATGTATTCACAAGTGTCGTCTACAAAACTAATATTGTTTCACAGACACATAAAATAAAAAACCCGACAAGTTGGCAAACTTTCTAATCTGGCAATTTAAATTTTTCTGCTTAAAGAGTTATCTTTAAAATATATAATTTAATAAAAAATTTATTTAATTATTTATTCACAATTTTACATTGCATAACAACCCGTGTAGCACTGCACTTTACTGTACAATAAGCAGAACTCGTGTTAAAAAAAACGTTACAAAAACTATACAAAATGTTGAAAAGTTGTCATTTAAAATATATATATATATATATATATATATATATATATATATATATATATATATATATATATATATATGATGTATAAGTACAGCGGTTACAAACTTTCAGGAGAGATAGAGAACACTCAGATTATGGGAAATCACACAGCAATTCATTGTGAAGAACACTTTCCTGTGACACATAACACAAGACTGGAGGGACACGAACAAGATGATAAAACATGTTTATTATTCTCTCAATACAGTAAAAAACAAAGAAAAAATAACATAGAGACATCGATCATCATCAACAGCCAAAGACTTCCGAGAATTTTTGATGTATTAGGATTAATAATCAGGTTTTCTTCTCTTAGTCGTTTACTTTCTTTCCTGTGTTTAGTGTCGTAGGAAATTGTTTCCAGCCATGCATTGTTATGTGATTTCTCATCGTCTGTGTGTAGAAAACACTCTTCATGTTGCTCCGTCGTAATAAATGCTAGGCATGTAAATAAGAAAATATCTGTAATTTTGTTTACGTTAGTTTAATAATTTTAGTAGACATATTTTTCCTAAAAAAATATTTTTAATAGGACGATTGCTAAAATACCAAGTTTTAAAATAATTAGGACAGAAAAACTTATACTTCCTCACACACAAGCTAGGAAAATATCGTGACAGAAAAGCTTGAAGGTTTTCTCGCAGTGTATTATTCTTGAAGCATGCACAACAAAAGAAAATGCCTTATATTTTGTAAAAAAAAATCAATAAGTAACACATTAAAAATAAATTCAACAATTGTTTACATAGCTAAAAAATATAAACATTCATATTTCGTGTATTGATTAAATGTTATCTTTTGACCATTTTCATACTTTCGTTTACAGTTTTTTTTAACAAGCTTAGCTCATTTCACATTTAAGCGCAGCCTAGTACAGACAATCAGCCACTCTACTTATACTTAAAACTTCTGTAAGAGGCAATATTATTTTCAATATTTTTATATATTGCTTATAGTATCGTTGTGATATCAAACAATAGTTGAAAACCCCTCTGGCCTTAGTGGAAAATTACAACAAATAAACAGTTTAAAAAAAAAAATCGTTTGATAACTCAAGGTAAGCTCTAATATCAAATTAAATCATTATGTCAGGCTCCTATTCGGAATACTTTTTTATCCTTCGTAGTATCATTAAAATACGTATTTATGTTTAAACCTGCTAAATGTTTACGCCAGTGATTGAATTTTATTATTTTTATGTAACATTTAGTTGAAAAAGCATGATTTGAAGGCTTGCTACAGATAATCGAAGAGTCAGGATACAAGTTAATGACTTTGTGACATTCAGTTCTCTTCAGTTGAAATATAATTTTGTATTTAAATAATAGTTTTTTATTATAATCCACAAGAAACACAATTTTAAGTGTGTGTGTATATTTATAGACACACATAAATTGGTTTGACTTTGGCACATGCGACGTGTTTGCTTGGCGCTCTCAAAATGTTGATTTTTATATAGTTCAGCGAAAAAATAATTCAAACATAAAATTACTGGATAAATGTAATGTTTTAAGCAGAAGCATGCAGTTATGTATTTCTTTATTAAACGACTACAAAACTAATATAGCTATATTGAGAGGGCCAACGTCATCCCAAATCAACACCGGCTTTTTATTTTAGATATTCCCAACAAGCTGTCGTTTGTGGGGACCGTTATTTTTGGGAGAAAATTCCTGCATCAGTTTGTTTCAGTGATTTATGTACACAGTTGTACGTCTGCTTCATGGCAAGTGTTGGATGTTAACTCTTCACAGTGTTAACATTTTTACCGGAAATCACAGGTGTGTGGTATCGCAGTGACGTTATTGCCGTTGGCACAGTTAAATGAGAGTTGTCTTTCCACAATAACAATGATGCAGAACTGCATACATACACTGTGCACGTAAGCATGGCCATCTTCAGTAGAAGGCCGGAGTCTTGAATGTGGCAACACTGCATCAGGGGCCTGCTGCTTGTCACTTCTTGGCCACCCTAGTCTCTGCAACGTGTATAGATGCAGCTTTAGTGGCGTGTACACGTCTACACTGACTAGGACAGCCAATGAGCGACCGGCTGCAGGCCTCCGATGAAGCGTTGCCACATTCAAGACTCCGGCCTTCTGCTAAATACGGCCATGACGTAAGGCAATGGAACACGTTGATGTAGAAACCTATTGCTTTGAATTCGACTGGTCACTATACCAGCTACAATACACGACATTGTAGGCCAGTGGAAGATGTCGAGCAGGACAACAACAGCTTGCAGTCTAGTCTGTTGTCAGACAATAACCCTAAATGTAGGCCTGAGCAATATAGCATTGGTAGAGACGGGAAAAATTTGCGAGTTCGCTGACCTGTAGGATAGCCTTCAAGAATATATGTATGGCGAAAAGATTTTTGCACCATTTGTTGTCCATGCCTTATGTTCACATCCGCAACTATGTTTCATGGTCAGTGATTGGACGTTTTAACACACGTCTTGAGGTTCTACTGACAAATCACAGATGTATTGTTACACAATAGCCTCGTTGTTATTGGTGCAGTCAAATAAGGGACGTGTCTGAGCAAAGACCCGCTGCCAATAGCCGTGAGGCAGAGCTGCCGAGGTGCACGCGAGACACTGAAGCAAAATGTTGCAAAAATATTTTCGCGACAAAATCGGGGCTCTATGTATGTGTATTCAAGTATACAGCAGATGTTCACTGGGTACTCGCTGGCACAGTGGTACCAACATGACTAGCTCTGCATTTAGTTTATATTTTATTATTGGCTCAGCGGCTTCCATGAGGTGTCAAATACGTCACCGTCCAATTGTGGAAGTGACACGAACTTACAGTTAATTGAATTCTAGCTTGTGCTCGAAAGAACACGCGAATTTTTCAGGTCCTTAAGCATTGGTGTTATGTAGGGATCCTGTTTTTTTCGCGACAATAATTTTACCCCAGTTTGTTTCAGTGCCTTACGTTCACATCTGCAATTCTGCTTCATGGTTATTGGCAGCGTGTCTATGTGAAGAGCCGTATCTTGTTTGACTGAGCCAATTACAAAAACTTCTTGCAACACCACACGTCTGTGATTTGCAGGTAGAATACCAAGGCTCGTGACAGTTAAAATATCCAATCCCTGACCACGAAGCAGAACTGCAGATGTGCACGTAAGGCACTGAAACAAAGTGGGGCAAAATTTTTTTCGCGAAAAACAAGGGTCCTTAGTGTTATGTCACGAAATCATACATTGCTAGGCATGTTTCATATAATTAGAACCACGGTCTTAGAGTAACAGGTCTGGACACTAGCCTATCTACCAATGCTATTAAGTCGACCCCTCACTGTAAAAAAAATTTCCTAATTTGGTTAGGTAGTAATTAACTTAAACGCAATATGTGGCACTTACCGTACTTCCGCCTTGTAAATATACAAACTTTTACACTTGTTACAAGTCTGGTAACTTCAGTATACATTTGACTGTTGTATAAGAAAGTTTAGTAGTACTACCATGAATGTCTGGGAAACAATTCTGCCATACCTACTTGCTTAGCGCTCCTATAGGCATGTGTGACAAATTTACAAAATGTTTTTATTTTAAAGTGTACCTACTTTATTGCCACTCCTATACGCATGTGTGACAAATTTACAAACCATTTTTAGAATGCTTTATGACTGAAAGCGCGACTAGTAATGAAGTGTTGTTTTAGCAAAGCAATATAACTTCATATTGCCAGTGCTCCTAGCGGATACGACACGAACTGTCTACTCGTAGTTCCATTCAACGCAATGTTAAAATAACACCACGGTGGTGCCAATAAGTCATATGAGAGTCAATGTTCAACTCCAAGTGTCCAGACCCATTCCTCTACAGCCGTGATCAGGACGGTATCAGAGGAAGAGTTGACGGGAAGCAAACCGCGGAGTGAAGCTGTGAGGGATTTCTGGCATGCAGACGACGTGGACGCGAGGCAGAAACACACGGAAGCGTGTGGGAAGTTACAGATGAAGGCGAGGAGCTCGCCAGACAACGAAGGAGATGTACGAGCCACGCCAGACCTAATGAGAGAGATAAGCGGTCCCAGCATTTAGGTTTGACAACAGCGCTGGTGTCTTCTGGTAGTCGCGTGCTGTCAGGGCATACATCACTCGCCACGCAGCTGGCGTTGTTTATTGCGCCACCTCAAATATTCCATTCAGCCGCTTCCACGAAACCATCTCAAAGATACCCCCCTTCTTTTTTCTGAACGCCTCGGGACTTAGGAGATGGCGGCCAAGGGTGCGCCCACACGTCGCATATGCAGCCAGATTCCAGACAGTTAACAGAACGTCATTTGTTTCTTTTGTCACAAATCTCTAGTTATACCCTCAAAATTCTTATATTTCTTTGGGTATTTACTGTTGACATTTAAACAATCATAACTGGAGAGTCTGATGTAATAGCGAAGCAAGTAGATTTTTTTTCCTTCCTAAAATGTGGAAATTGTTTTCTCTTACCAAAAATATAACTAAATAAACACGAATAAAGAATGTAATAAATAATTCGTTTTATTATAACCGTGCTTGTGTTTCATGGTCATTTTGGAATAAAAACATATTTTCCAGAGCTTTCAGAAATTGTACTTGCTTCACTATGGCATCAGTGCCCTCCAGTTAGAGACATAAATTTGCCACGAAAATATTTTTGCACCATTTCGGTTAAAATACTTTACGTGCGTATCTATAGCTCTGCTTTATTGTTATTGGCAGTATGTATTTCCTCAGATACGTCTCTCAGTTTGACTGCACCAATCAGAATGAGGTTACTGTGACACGATACGTCTACGATTTGCCAGTAGAACTGTAAGACAGATGAGAGTTAAAACGTCCAGTCATTGACCATGAAACAGGGGTGCAGATGTGCACATGACGTTGAAACAGAATGGTTTTAAAATGTTTTCGAAATAAAATCGTTATTGTAAAAATTAATAATGAAATCACTGGTAGTGGTAGATTATTACTGTCACTTTTTATATCTTATGTTTGCCTGAGATAAACACTGTCATTGTTCGTTTAGTACTATGCATTATATATTTTAATTTATTCACGATGCCTTCTTTACGTACAATTATTATTTTTAATAAATTTACGACTCTGTGTTTGGTATCGGCATGAAAATTAAATATTTATGAATATTACATTTAATTAAGTTTTTAGTTTGACACTTCTAGTTCCAAACCGGCGAAGCGTTTAACCATATAGTGTACAAACAAATAAAATAATGGCATTACTTAAGACAAAATGTAGTGGATACTCTGTGAGATCTAGGTCTCAGTAAGGTTAATTCTACTACGGATTAGAAAAATCAGTGAGAAAAGTTGGCACAGGGATAATTTCTGCCGCTTGAGCGCTAGTATCGGTAACGGAGGTGTAAACTGACCAATCACAGAGCTTTCCTGAATTTCAAGTTATATTAAGTTTATAATTTAAAGTGCGAAATTGGTTTCATTTCAATTTAAAAGTAAGTTAAATGGCTTCTGTCGTGTTCAAGCCAATTTAAATTAAATTTTACTACGGTTTCGTATTTTCCTGTTCCCTTAGCGATTGCAGCGAAACTATCGGCAGAAATTTTCCCTGTGCGAAACTCTCCCACAAGAAAACACATTTTCTTTCCAACCTGCAGTAGAATTAACCTAAGTCTCAGATTCATTTTAGAACAAAAAATGCCGACTTACATTTTTTAGACATGTTCTACATGTAAAAAGTAATTGCTTTCGGAACTGACGACATTTACCTACTGAAGTAGTGTAAAACGGGATCTATGCTATTTGCTACAGTTTAACAAATATAATCAGATACTTTATCACGTAGCCTATGTTTCAATGACAAATAGCTACAGGCTGTTTACAGTAAAGGCAGCAATTTTGATGTCCTGAATATTTTCCCCGTTTAGCTACTTTACATTTTTCCTATATTTTTTATCTGATTCATACAAATAAATGATAGCAATGAGTAAAGACGTGCCGATTCCTCGTCATAATTTGGTGACAGTCCAGACTTCACTGGCCTATACTCACCGAAACACCCTATGTTATGTTAATGGCTTCCCGTCTTCGTGTCTTTGTGTGTTCGCATTACAGAGTTGCGCGTATTTTACAATGGACCTTATGTCGTTGGTTGAGAAAGTTCTTCAGGCGCGCCGCACGAACTGCCGGCCAACAGCACTAGTCAAGTGAGCACATACTGTTAATAACTTGTATCCAACTTGCTGCCATATAATAATGTGAAATTTGCTGGTCTATTTTTTCAACACAGTACACATATTCAATGTTTGAGGCTACAATCTCTAGGTGTATATATATATATATAATGAAGTGCTCCCCTCCCCCTCATTCATATCGCACAGCCTAAGCCGCTGAGACATGAAATTTCAAGGGGGGCTTCCTCTTACGCCGTAGTCACCCACTAAGAAGGTAAGTAATTAGAAAATTAAGTAGGGAAAAAGGGGTGAAATATGTTTCAACGAATCCCAGATATCTCATAACCCTGGCGAGCAATCGTTATTAAGTTTTGCTTCAAAATATTGCGTAAACAAATGCGTATTGCATAGTTTTTCGATTTCAATGTAGTTAGAATATTAAGGAGGTGAAAATCCGTAAAATATATTTTCTACTATTTCTCGATTTTTTTTTTAAACCAGTTGAGATATCCAGGTGATTTAGCTTCAGAAAGCTGCATATGTAAATACCTTAAAAGCCGTTCCAAGGTTTTATAGAAATTCATCCTTAAATGCCGTTAAAAAGTTAAACGTATTTCCAGTTGAAATTTTGTATCTCTTAAACCCTGTGAGATATCGAGGTAATATTCGAATAGGAATGAAGCTTACGTAAATATCTGAGGAGAAATTTCTGTTTTTCGAGCTTCAACACGTAAAGGTGTGAAAAAAGTAAAATGTTCCAGAACTCCGGAGAAATAAGCATGGTAATTGAGAAATATTTCTTAAGTTTTTACGTTTTGCCGGTCTATTCATTAAGAAACCTCTTTTGACTTGGGCCTATAAACACATATAACTTACATTATTCCACACGAGCAAAGCCATGTCACCTATAGCACAATATGTTTTAACACATTTCTATTACATTTATTTTATTATATGTTTGTTATTTTTTTCGGAACACATTGTTGCTATGTAGTACCGAAACGATGAACTGTATTTATATAAATTCTTTTAACGCCTTTCTTGTCTGTCTTTTTGGTACAAATATTGCAATCAATTTTAAACTATTTTCCCAATGATCTCTAGAGACTTTAACTTTAAACATAGTTCAGAAAAGGATGACAGTGCAATATAAGATGGGGAAAATTTGGAAAGTATTATAATTTTATATTAAAAAATTGTACTTAATTTTTTTAATTATACCACCTTAAACTAACTTCCCGATTAACTATAGACTTGAAACTTACAGCATAGCTCAGAAGTGATTGGAAAATTCCACTCACACAAGACTAAAAATCATAATATAATATTTATATAAAAATTTGTAATGTAACACTTTTTTAAAAGCTGATTTAGAGGTACAAAATAATTTCACCTGTTAATTTACTTGTAAGATTTAAAACAAAAACTTGGGGCACATGCGAGATAAATTTTATGAACGAATAAGTTCACTTAAGTCACTAACAATTTTATAAAACTGCCAACGACATGAACTGTTAGTTAGCTAATCTCTGCATTTACTATTATCTAATTAACGCGTCCCACGGTTTTTTTTTGTTTTAAACTTTACAAGTAGTAACATAAGAAAAACTACTTATGTTATACTTTCTAGTCCGTTTGTAAACGTGGTATATTCTATTTTTATTTAAACCTTCTTTATAGTTATTCTTCACGAGACGGTGGTTGAAAGTGATTACTTTACTGCGAATAGCCTAAAACACTAATTAATAGTTCGAATAGTAGTTTAGTATCAGTGCACTTGGTCAAAACGAAGGCCTAAGTTTAAACTGTAAAAAAAGTGAGTAATATTACTCATCATTTGTATGGTAATATTCCCCAACCTTGAGAGGAAAATCTGATTTCCGAACATATGTGGAAATTTTCGCAAGGTAGTGTATTCGCCACACAAACCACTCGGAAGTTTCACTCGCGCGTTATGTCAAATTGTCCTAGAGGACTTGCGCCAATATGTAATGAAAAATTACATTACCAGTTAAGTAACTTTCCTTGACACGTGTTGAGTAATTTTCCCTCACTTGTAGAGGTAATTAGCTTCCACTACATGTAGAGTAAATTTACCAAATGTTTTTTTACAGTGTTGATAGCGCACTAAACTGCAACGAAAAAGTTTCAGCCCGATGAAAATATTAAGTACTGATATCAAAAGTATATGCACCATTGCTGCAACTTATACCTAAAAATCTTAAGGTGGGGCAGGAACGTAGCCAGAGAGTGGTTCATGGGGTCCAGATCCCCCTTTACCTTATGGGAACTGCGCCAATTTACACCTTGAAAACCTCAATATTCCTTTAAAAAAAAGGGGGGGTGAGGATCCCCGGACCACCACTTTATTGGTGGGATGGGTGTTAAATTATAACATTTCCATATTTGGGACCTCCTTCGCCCTCTGAACACAAATCCTAGCTACGGGTCTATATCTGGGATCTCGCACCTCGTGTTGAATTGTTATATTTACGGCTTTTCTAAACTCCGAGAAAAAAAATTGTGAAATTTTCGATTATACCGTGAATTCTATCTCCATTGTGCTACAATACGAGCATCGCAGTTGAATTTATAATGTATATTTAGGCCGCTATCAGACGAACAAATAAAACATATAAAATTATTGTTTGACTGATAACTGCCTAAATATCTACGTTAAAAGTTCAAATGCTATGCTGTAGAGCAAGAAAATAATCGCAAATTCAATACTCCTCTAAAGAACAGAGAAAGAAAAATGATATAAATAATTCTACACGTGGGGTGAGACTTCACCTTAAGCCGAGTTTACAATTGTGCGACACTGCGACAGCGACAGTGTGGCAAACGTTGCTAGCCAACCAGAGGAGAGCAAGCAGACGACAGCGATGCGAAGGGCTGCGATGGGACATGTTCTATCGCAGCTGCGAAATTCGCATGCGAACAGGAAGAAGATGAGTAACACAACAGTGTTTGTAAACAGAAACTACAAAAAAAGTAGAATCAAAGACAATCACACTTGTAAATAAGCAGCGAAAGAGACGCGAAGATAAACATTTATTAATACAGTAGACTATGTTATTTTACCAGTCAAATTAATTTAGCACACGACGTAAACACACGTAACCAACATATTAACTTGGTGTGTGTGTGCCAATTAACGTATGCAGATACATTTATTCCAGATGTGAAGTTGTACCAAGCAAGCAAAAGAACTGTTAATTGAATTAGTTCGGAAGCAGGCATTTCTTTGTAACCCTCAACATAATTAGTACAGCAATCAACTGGAGAAAAACAATGCTTGGCTAGAAGTCGTCAACAATCGGGATTCACTTGTTCATTTTTTTATACTATTTCTGACGGAAGATGGCACTAAAAGCAACTAAACGCATCGTCGCTGTCGCATTATTGTGAAATCGATTGACAAGTAGTGCGCGAAGTTCGCGAGCCTCGCATCGTCGCTGTCGCACAATTGTAAACTCGGCTTTAATTATGTGATTGAGGCTGACAAATGAGTTTACAGTTCGGAGGCTTGTTTCGGCTTCAGAGAGAAGAACACTAGTGGTTCGTTATTGCCTTCTTCAGTATGTGGATGAGGGGACAAGACAACGACCAGTCTTTAACCCGGGTAACTAACTGTATATTTCCCTCCTTGGCCAGGAATCTAACACAGGACACTTGGAAGCACGTTTGTGTAAAACATTAAATGTATTAAACAATTAAAGATTAATTGCTCCCAATACGTAACTTATGAATGAAACTTTTTATCTATTTATAATTTATAATAAACATACCAATGATCAGTTACAAAAACGCGTTTCACACAGCACAATTTTTTTTATTTGTTTGTTTAGGAAAGTTTGAAGAAGATCTTGGACAGAGGAACTTGGGAGAAAATTAATAAATTAAAGACAATATCGCAAGATGCGAGTCAATGATGGAAATTACTGTGTGTAGGACGAGTAAAGGGACAAACAAGAGAATATGCGACGTAGTGACATGGAAAAATTACGACATAACTTGTCTACTGCGACAGTACGTTGCTTTCTAGCGACACACCCGAGATAAACGACAGGTTTCAGACCTCGCAACATCGTGGAGAGTTATTTGTTTTGAACTTAACTTTCACCGTTGCTGTCTACTGTTTGTCGGTTATATTAGTTGGTTGGTTGTTTTTGCTATCGTCCAAACAATTTTGTTTGTTTAAGTTTTTGTCGTTTTCGACACATACTGAAACTGAATTTTTTTGGTGACGTGTGTTTTTGTGTCGCCTGGAGTATACACGTTGTCTGTTAAATTTTATTACGTGTATAAATTGTGTAGTCACGAGCGATTTGCCAGTAGAAGCCTAAGGTAACTGACAGTTTAATAATTCACTCACTAAACGTGAAGCATAACTTCAGCTGTGCACAGAACATACTGGAAACAATAGGTGCTAACATTATTTTTGGCATAAAATATTAGCTCTAGCATAGCCGTCTTTAGTAGAAGGCCGCGGCGTAAGATCTGGCAACCCTGGCAGGAAGGGTCATTTTAACACTTCTTTTAGCTCTCCATAGACCATGGCTTTGCCTGATTCGTTATTGTGCCCTAATTATCGGCGAATCAGGGGAAGCCACTGCCTCTGGCGAGACAAAGAAGTGTTAAAAAGACCCTTCCTGCCAGAGTTGCCAGATCTAATGCCGCGGCCTTCTACTAAAGATGGCTACGGCTCTAGTCAAAATGTATTACCAGTTCGTGTGTTATATCTTCTACGTTTGTCCACTTACTCATGATACACTTTGTAATTAACCGCTTTCTACTCGTGACCCCCGCGGTTTTGACGTCAGTTAGGTTATTTGAAATTTTGGTTTAGTTCCATATATTTTATTTTATTTTTTTTTGCGGCAATGGGTAGTGTCAGTATAAACCATTCAAGTAGTTCCAGAAAACAATTGACATTTAACTTCAAATAAACAATTTATCATCGCCGTTAAAAATCTCTTAAAAGTGCCACCTACCCCACGCTTGAAATGCGTCGCAGTGTGTTCGTAAATACGTTTATACGAAACTATTGCACGTGTGTCCATTATGCCCATGTCCGAAAAGAAAACACACTTCACACAAGGACGGAATGTTGTTACGGGCGCGGTGCACCTCAGTTTTCAACGTTTTTTTTTTTTTTTTTATGTTTGTACCAGATATTTTTTTCTTATTTTAAACACAAAATGTGACTGAATTTGACTATTATGAAGTATTTATCTCTCATAGTTTTCGCGTAATGGCTCGTTAAAGTCATATTTAGGCATGTTTCCGATTTAAGGACTACACTAAAACCAACCGATATACCAAACTAAAAAAATATCACAATGGATTAATACACTGCAGGCTACAGCTACACGTACATAAAAACAAAGATTTTTTTAATTCAAATCAAAATGCAAAAACTTAAAATAAAAAAAAATTTATAATTTTTAAAAATACAAAATTATTTTTTTGTTGTTGTTTACTATAGGTGAACTTGTAGTCTACAGCTTCGTTGTTCACTGTGTAATTGTTCCACTTTGGTAAGTAAGTTGGTTTTAGTGCTGTCCTTAAAACGGTAACATGTAAATTTTGGCTTTAACGAGCCATTACGCAAAAACTATGCGAGATAAGTAATTTTTATAAAAGAAAAATTCAGTCACATTTTGTGTCTAAAACAAGAAAAAAATAACTGGTACAAATATAAAAATAAAACATGGTGATGAAAATTGCAGTGTACCGCGCCCTAAGACAACGTGTTCATTAAAAACACTGTTTCTAAGTCCTCCAAAGTAGCTCAAAACGGCCTTTACAGACTGACATACTTACAAGCCTAGCAACGCATATGTGTGAAACTAAGATAAAAACTTGCACTGAACTTTTGCTCCAATAAAATTGTACGGTCACCGGCCAAAGTCACATACCAAAAATGGATCGGCGGGAATCTTGCACGCGAGTTTTATGTTTGGCTAGTTGAGGCGATGCAGCATTCAACTACGCCCTTCAGAGACTCCCTACATGCATAGAGGTGACACCACTATATCGCACCAATTGTATGCATAACTATAACGCAATATTTATATTTTCCCCGATCTCTATTTCACTCAACTGACAGGAATTCGTTGGTGTTACGTAATTCCTTAATTTAGTTCACTGTCCGGTAAACCATAACTGAAAATAGAGAAACCTCCAATAATGGGTACGTATTTTGTGCAGTCGGTGTAAAAAAATTATGTTCAGCACAGTGATCAATACGGCCACAAACTTATCACGAAAATAATTTTTCCTCAGTTTGTTTCAGTGCACTGAAAGAAAAATATTGAAGGAAGTCTTCCCTGCAAAATTATTTTGTAGTAACCATGAAACGATTTTGTGACAGCCACAAAATTTTAATGGTGACAGCAAATTATTTTTATGGTCAATCCAAAATGAATTTTACAAGGTGAATATTCACCAAATGTTTTATAGTCACTACAAAATATTTACAAAATGTTTTGTAGACGCTACAAAATATTTCCGGATATTTTGTAATATATATATATGTATATATATATACATATAATACATATACATACATACATATATACATAGGCTATATATATAATTATAGTACGCCTTACGTGCACATCTGCATATCTGCTTCATAGTCACTGATTTGTTGTTGTTAACACTTATGTATCTTGGGGTTATTCTGGAAGATCACAGACGTGCGATGTTACAGTACCCTTATTGTGATTGGTGGAGTCAAATGAGAGACGTCACTTCACACTGACGCGCTGCTAATAACCATGTGTATACGTAAGACATTGAAACAAACTGGTGCAAAATTATCTTCGCGAAAAATCCGTGACCCTAACGATCAACTTTCGTGATTAAAAAAAAAAAAAAACATGCGCGAATAGATATTTCAAAAATTTCGGCAAGCTGAAGTAATTCGAAGTGATTCTCCAATGGGGAATAGTGCCTCTTTATGTTTTTGTTTTTGTTACGTTGTAGTACTGTGAACATTAAAATTATCAACACGTTTCATGTTGCTTGATATGTTTGATAAATGTTTAGAAGAGTTTGTTTAAAGTTTGCTTAAATATACTTTCTTCGCCAGTTACAAAACTGGAAATACTCAAGTTCAGGCCATGATCCAGCAAATATAAAAAACTATTGCACAGTTTGGTTAGTAACTATCTAATTGTTCTAATAATTATCTGTTATCTAATTTTTTTCGTGACAAACTACACAATGGTTTAAGCTAATTAGGGCTATGCAATTGGAAAAGTTCTAGTTAATGAACTAATTAAATAAATCTATATGTTTTTGTCTACAAACAATTATTCTACTGGGTAAAACCAATTTCCAACAAAACTCTGCAAAAATGTCACGATATCGTTAAGAGGAATCCTCGACTGGCGCATGGACGGCGTTGCAGCGTGTCACGTGTATTATTTTTTTACAAGAAACCGCTTAACTTATTCATATTATGTTTACCTACTGAAAGAACACGCACTTGAAACTATGCTTCAGTGTTTTCAAAAATTCAGCACGCTTGTTAGAAACATGATTTTCAGGCCTCTCGATATGGCTGAAAACGGTTTTTTTAAACTGCTTTTACTCCGAAAATATTACCTGAATTTGGCAAGTGCAAAGCGAGAGGCATGCGTTGGTCTTTACTTCATACTATACAAAAATAAAATATTGTGGTCACTGCTTAAAGTCCCGTAGGAAAAAGACTAGAAGGATAACCTTGCACGCCAGTTTGGCGCGCTGCGAATAGAGGCGATATGCTTCTCGTCAAGCGTGGGACACTGGCTCTTATCGCTACGCTGTTCCCACGCGTCAAAGGTGGAACTTCGACACCGGCAAAGACTCCTCAAGATGGCCGCCTCAGAGCTGTGGCGACAGCAAGGATAGGGTTTTAAATGTTAAATTATATTCGACGTGTCTCAGCTATGTTTCGTGATATTCCTTCCAAACAAGAACTATCTTCTGCATTGAGAAAAGTAAAATATTTGTAAATGAATAACATTACAGGAACAATTGTGAATAGCCGTGTTCGACTTTTTTTTCAGAGCGTAATAATGCTTTTATGCACACAGTTCTCAGGGTATTGAAAAAAATTGCCTAGAAGATAGTTTAGAAATGTACACGGCACCGAGATGAATATAAAAGTCAATTATGGCGTATATGTATCATCAACACGTACTGAGCCACATAGATATTAATTTAACATGTAAAACTCTATGCATGCTTCCACCGTGCCTCTGAGGCAGGCAGAGTCGTTAAATAATAATAAAAAAAATAAGTATCGTGAGAGCAGTAGAAATAATTAATCTTGGACTTATTGTGTTCCTTTCTTTAGTAACGTCTAGAGGTATATGGAATAAAATTTGAAATTATATTCCTGCGGAGATTATAAAGTACCTAGAGGTGCGTGAATTTCGTGGGTTCATCTGGATATCTCGGTCATTTGCATTCACTGGTCACAATCGATTATCCAATGCTATAGTTCCACTGAGTATGGCGAAATAAATTTTGCCCCAGCTTGTTACAATACCTTACGTGCACACCTGCAGCTCTGTTTCATGGTACTGTCTGATTGGCTGAATGTAACTATCACGTGTCTTAACGTTTTACCACAGACTATATAGTAAAGCAGACGTGAAATGATGTGTCGGCTTATTTGAAACAGGCGTTAAGGCCTTGTTACGGAGTTTTGCAGTGATTTCGAAAATATTATTTTTATTGCTACCTAATACTCACATCAAAATTTTGCTGTACAGTTTTGACACTTATATGTTATAATTTGTAGCTGAATTTTTTTGTAGAATTATACTCCTGAACGGTTTTTTTTATATTTCATTACCCAAAGTACCACGTTTTTCGTCGTGAAATTAAGCAAAAATGAAGGGAATTATTTTTTTGCTGGCGAATGGTACATTATTTTTTTTAACGCGTCCACAGTATTGTGCATCGTGTGATTGCACATTGACTCAAATTTTTTCAAAACTTTTGGTTAAAAAATATTTGAGTTATTGGCACCAGTCTGAAAAAAAACTTGGGAACAAGTATTTAATACAGGTTGTTAATACAAGCCCCGTGTCTGTTTGGTTTCTGCACGTTACGGTAGGTTTCCAATTGGCCTGGCTGCCGGCTATCGGGGCAGCTACCTTACGCTGATTGGCGTAAGGTGTATCCGCCATGTTGCTGGCCAGGGAAGCTATTTTGCTGGCGTGTGTGACTGAGTTTGCCATCTTACCGGCTATTTCACTTCTGTATTACTAAATATTCTGTGGTTTTACTGCAAATCACGGACGTGTGTTGTTCGCAGTAACATTATTCTGATTGGTAGGATTAAATGAGAAACGTCTTTATATAAAACCACTCTGGCAGTAACAGTCAAGAAACTCTACCCATAAGTAAGGGCGCAAAGACATTCGCGAAGAGATTATGGTTAGGCTACTGCGATACCACACTTGTGTGATATGCTGGTAGATCACCAGGACAAGTGGGAGTTAAGACATCCTATCACCGACCATGAAGCAAAACTGCAGAAGTGCCAACATAAAGCACTGAAACAAACTGGTGCAGAAATTTTTTTCACCAGAAAATGCGGATCCATTCCCACAAGTATACAAAACATTCAGTAGATGAAGACAACACTTTAAATCCAAACCAGTACAGACAGGATAGATTTTTCAGCACTTAGATTCAGTGTCTCACGCGCACATCTTCAGCTTTGCTTCGTTGTCAGTGATTGGACGTTTTGAATCCCAAACGTCTTGTAGTTCTATTCACAAATCACATACATGCGATGTTGGAGTTAAACTGTCCTGATTGGCACAGACAAATGACAGACGACACGGCACACATACATACAGCTAGTAAACATAATGTAAGACTGCAGATATGCGCATAAAGCACTGAAACAAAGTGGGGCAAAAATATTTTTGCAAAAACTTCCCGTCTCTACAAATCTGCGGTTACAATCAGTGAAATGTTAATCACTGAGTTGCAAGTTAACTATCTGTCTATGAGTAATGAACATGTAGTATCCACTGAAAAATCAGTTAAAAGGCAGGTGAAATTAATTGAACGAGTGGAAACAACTTTTAAATAAGTAGAATTTACTCACTGAAACAATTAGCACGGTTAGCGCTGTGTCTAAGCACTCACCTCCAAACCTGGTGTTTCCGGGTTCGATTCCCAGCATGGTCGGTCCCCGGATTTTTGAATGTGGAAATCGTGCCGGACGATGTGTTTGGTCGGCGCGTTTTCGCGGGAATCTCCCGTTTCCCCCGCCCCTTCATTCCGGTACTGCACCATACACCATGCCAGTGGCGGCTCGTGGGTTGTTGCCAGGTAGGGCTGCAGTTGCCAAGAGCTGTACAGGGTTGTGCGCTGGTTGACTCTACAGCCACTGACACGCTGATGTGCAGGTGCCCCTTACTACTGAGTGGTCACAACACATCTAGTAGCCGGCAAATATTTCATGGTCGTTGGTCTACGGCGCGTTCATCAAGAGTGTACAGT